>JAOTQR010061318.1:0-47777 GCA_025774065.1 Solanum ossicruentum | reverse complement strand
TTAGAGTTATAAGGGATCTTTTACATCAAGCCAAGTTCAAAGAATTTCTAGCAACTAAGTTTTCGTATGAGTCGATAAATGGATCAACTTCAGATGACCATATATCCTAAAATATAATGCGTTAGATGACCTGTAACATATCATATCGAAGATATTCGAATTAGCTTTCCAATGCAACTAATTTTGCCTTAATCGGAGTTAAAAATGGAATGTTATGACCATTTTGGTGAATGGGGACAGAGCTGTCCGAAGGTCAATGCCCGGAGCGCGTCGCGAAACTGACGCGGACCCTCACTGGTTAAGTAATGACGTTTTTTTTCCTTTTATTTTGAGGGCCCTAACACCTTTGGGAGTCTATTTATGGTCCCTAAAACATATAAAACATCTGTTTTCATGATCAAACCCCTCTCTCTTCTTTCCTAAACATAAACACTCAAGAATCATCAAGAAAATCATTAAGTAGGATTAGTTTCATAGATTCATCTTCAAGGTAAGTATGCTTCGTAAATTTCAATCTACGCAACCCGAATTTCTTCATCTATTCATGAAGCTTTAATGGGATTTTAAATTATAACCTAGGGTTTCAAGAAAACAAATTCAAGAATCTCAAGAAAGGATTTCTTGACTCTTCTTCTTCAAGAATTATGGTTCTTCATCAAGAACTCTAAGGAGTCTAAGTCAAGAATTCAAGAATCAAAGATAATTTTTTCAATCAATATCCTTCCAAGTTCTTTCACTTTAGAAGAACTGCGAAGATTGAGGATTTTTTCCAAAAAGAGGAGAGAAGATCGCAAACTTTCCCCAAACTTCAACCAACGATTTCTCTCTCAATTTTGATCGGATTGAGCGATTCAAAAGGCTAAATTGTATATTTTCTCGAGGAGAATACAGTGGGAGCTTCAAAAACTGACTTTGTTGCTTCATGCGAGGTAAAAATTGCATATTTACTACTGCATTTTTAATGTATTTCAAAAGCTTTAACATGCGATTTCTTCCTCATGTTAACTCCATTTTTTAATTGGTTTTCGTCGTTAAATTCCTTATCACTTGGGGAACATTTTCATGTAAAATTTTTTTATTTTTATGGTACTTTTATGGTGATGAAATTCTTGGATCGTTTTACCCTTTTCACCCGAATTGATTGATTTTAGTGTCGTTAGGTTTATTATATAATTTTGATGCTATATTTGAATAGATTTTGATGAATTGAAGTGTCATAGAAAGGAAAAAGCTTCTAAATTGACGTGATTCGATACTTTATATAAGGCAAGTGGATTTCTTAACCTTTGTTAAGTATATAGAATCTTGTACTTCTTGTGTGAGGTGGTTAGAACGATTTATGTAGGCTTTGATTGAAGTATTTTGAATTGGGTAATTATCCTATGTTGATATTTATCTTGTGGGCTAATGATGGAGGTTTATTATATGTAAAATAGTTATTATTGTTTAATCGAGGTGATACTTACTTTTAGATGTGAATGTTGTTAAGGTTGTGATGGTTGAAATTGAGTATATTGCAACATTTATGTTATTAAGCTACCCATTCTTGATTTTGAGATATATGAATTCGTATGGGCATCTTGCTTATTTTATTTTTATGAACATGATTATTGTGCATTTACTATGTCATTGTTGGATGTTCCAAGGAAAAAAATGTAAAGCCGATGGAAAATGGCTCCGGCTAGTGAAAAAGAATGAGAATTGAAGAGGACACTATGATTCGCTGGGTCAAGTCACACGTCGTGACAGTTACTATGATTCGCTAGGTCGGGTCACACGCTGTGACATTTACTGTGATTCACTGGGTCCGATCAAATGTCATGACAGTTTCTACGATTCACTGTGTCGGGTCACACGCTATGATGGTTACTATGATTCGATAGGTCGGGTCGCCCACCGCAATAAATGCATGGACTAGGAGTCCCCCATGGGTCCCGGGCTGTGTTACAGTGGGTGTGTATCACTAGGACAGACATGCATCATTCTACGTGACATTGCATTGCATTGCATTACATCTCACGACATTCATCTTCATCCCATAACACTCTGCCTTGTTATGATTATATGGAATGCTATTCAGATTGGTTATTCATTATATCATTGACTTGTTTATGTCTTTACGTGATTAGTTTTTGTATTGATTTGATAACTCTGGATGAATTAGCGAAAACTTGATAAACTGTAGAATTTTCCCTTATGACTTGAAAGTGGGATAAATGAGATTTATACTGTTATAGGATTTGACCATAGAATATTCGGATGGTGTAATTGTGAAGATTATGAATTAGGTTGTAGTTGGGGGGTTTTGTTGGAGTCTTAGGGGTACCGATATTCTATATTACTTAACTTTGTGCTTAGTAGTTCACTTGTGGAGTACCGTGTGTTTGGTACTCACCCCCCAAGCTACAACAATTTCGTAGGTTGCGAGCCCGGATTATCGTGATACTCTCCACTCTTCCTTGTCCGAGGATTCTTGTGGAGATTGTGAGAGGTAGCGGTTTGCCAGCCCAGCTGACTTCTTACTCCTATTTATGATTTTGTTCTATTCTTGAGACAATATCATTTAACACTTGTGTTTCCTTTCGAATCTGTTGTAATACATTAGAAGCTTGTACACATGACAACCAGGTTTTGGGGGATTTTCATTAAGTTGACTTATTGTCAGTAATTGAACTTTCATTTTTATTATAATTTCACATTTTTAATGTTATCGTTAGGTTCTAGGCTGACTTGTCTTGGATGGATAAGATGAGTGCCATCACGCCCATTTTTGGGTCATGACATTGAACTCCTCCCAAAGCACCACATTATTGATTCCCATCTCCTCCTTCCGTTGATTAAACCATATTTGTGCCACCCCCTTGAGATGGTAAGCTGCCAACTCTGCCTTCTCTTAGGATCTTACATCCATGATAGCCAAAACCTTGTTGACCTCATCAATGTACTCTTGAGGGTCATTCCGGGAACTTATCCTCATGAAGTCTCTCACCTGAGATGTCGATGTAGGAGCATGAGGGGCTTGGGCCTCATGATTGGATTGATTAGCCAGAATTTGTGCAAGCAAAGTGAGAGCATCATGGAGCTCACCATGAGATGGTTGTTCCTCGGGTGTGAGGGCTCTTCTTCCTCTTGTGTTAGGCATAATCTATCATACCAAAAAATAATTATTAGGGGGAAAACCTTACTTTCTACTCTATAGCACGACTTAGAACATGAAGAAAGGAAACCTTTCCTAAAATGCCTCATAGCCTCTTGCTAATAGTTGTGGTGCACAACACAACCATGAACAAGACTCTAATTGACGTGGTGTGTTGGATGCTGAGGACCATTAACAACCAAATATTTTGATACAAAGATTTTCATGACTCCAGCCTAGGGCTAATACGTGACACGATGAATGAGGAACTCGAAGGGACCCCAAACAAGTCTCTTAGCATATCATTACACATTATTGGTCGCAGTAGCAATTTAACAACATAATAAGATTTGAAATAAGTGAAAAGGACTAAAGGGATATTGTCATAACACAATAATCACAACAAGAGAGTCAAGGCTCAATACATAACAAGTCTAACAATACCTCTACTACATAATAAGAGTGGGGGCCAAGACAAGCAACCGGGCTCACCCTCATAGTCAATATATACATAAAAGAAAGGTAGTCTTAGTACATAGTATGAGATCATAGATATTGTCCTAGGAATAGAGGACTTACCAACTTGCTTGAGAGAAATCATACTAGCCATGTGGAGGAAGATGCTCAAGCGAGGCTCCGGTTCCTACCTAGTGACATCATGTAAGAAAAGAGTATGTGTTACTACATTTGAATGTACTAAGTATGTACAATGAAATGCAACAAGTGATAAGCACCAATAACGTAATGCATAACATAGGCACTGGATGACGCTCGAAGCAAAATCATGTTTATATAGTACATAATACATGTGTAAGGAGAGACCATCATTTAGAACACATATTTTACTAAGGCACGAACCCCTTTGGTTGGTTGGTGGATCGTTGCACCCTACCACCCATGGTGATTGAGATACTAACCCCTCAACCCGGTTACCAAAATACAAACCCCTTGATTGGTAGGTGGATACCCATACCCTACAACCCCTGCTGATTGAGGTACAAACTGCTCAACCTGGTTACTAAGGATCAAACCCCTTTATTGGTTATCAAGGTACAAACCCCTCGATATGGTTACCCGGGCTCTTAACCCCCCCGAGTAGGGCATGGCTTTACACTAGCTCATGCAATCATATCGTATACATATGTTTCTTTAATCATCATAAAGTCATTCAACTCATGAGACATGTATTGGACTTTCAATTCCTCAAGAAAATATAATCAAACATTTTATCAATAACTTGGCAGGTGTGTAGAGCTAGTCTAAAGCAATGCAATTCAGAGATGAAATCATGCAAGAAAATCCGTTGTAAAATCATCCATCAATACTTGGTAACACCCTCAAACAATATACGTCCAAATCTGTCATCAAATCCCACAAAGGGTCATAGATACATAGCCCAAAACATAGTCAAACAATCAATATCTCATGAAACCCCAACGTAGTTCACAGTGTAATTCATAATAAGTAAGACCCATAAGTACATCAACTTGAAATCAGGCAATTTAGGTAAAAAGGAATCTTGAAATCACCAAATGATTAAAACCCAGATACCTTAGCTATGGAGATATTTTTGAAGAAGATTGGGAATGGAGACTTGTAGCTTAAATAAGAACCTTAAGATCCGGATGAGTTTTGGGACTTGAAATTTAGAGGAAATATGAGCCTAAGTGTTTGAGAGAGTATTTGGGAATGTCTTGAATTATATGAAGGTGAAATATCGCTAAGTATAGGTACTTTCATACACGGGAAGACTTAGGCTCAAGACAAAAAATCCTTGGAGCGATCTGAAAATTTGCAACATTTTTAAATTGTGGGGCGCACTTGGGGCATCGCTCTAGGGGCACGAAAAGCTCACTGGAAATCGATTTTTGGGAATATGAAATTGTGATTCGCTTGCTATAAAATTGGAGATAGACATATTTCCGACTCAATCTAACCCCCTGAACAAGAATATGAAGTCGAATTTTGGATATCACGCATTGTTTTTGAGATGTATGGAAATTATGATTCTGAAAACTTTTGAGGCACATTTTGAAGAACTTTTCAAGGTAGTTTCAATGGGAGAGAGAATGAGTTGAAAAATGACAGTGTTGTAGTGATACATGGAAAAGAGGATAAAATTGGGCTATTGGTGCAATAAAAATGTATCGATTCCTAAACAATGAGCTAAAAAGAAAAATGATGTGAAAATAAAAGGCAATGAGCTATAAATGAGAGTAAGGCACCCAAACAAGCTTGAAATAGGAGAAAGGGAGAATGAGTTGAAAAATGACAGTGTTGGTTGGGCAAAATGTAGAAAAATGTTGTGTCAAGGGGGCCCTTTAGCCACTCTGTTCCCAAAACATCATACCAAAGCCCCCTAAGCCTACATTACTAGCCAAAAAAGTCCCCTAGTCCAAGTAGTCGAAGGTCATAATTGAGAGTATAGAGGCAAGCATGTGGTATTGAGCAAAATATTTCAATATATGTTGTGAGAGTGAGTGATTTGGTTCAGTCCCAAGCATTGAACTTAAAAATATCAGCATGAGTGGGATTTGGGACTTCTTTTTGTGAGGGCACTTGCAACCCTTAGAAATCAACTCCCGAACCTTAAGATACGAGATCAACCTAAAATTAACCACCGAATCATGACCTACCCACTCATGGATGGGTTCACTATGAAATAGGAGCATAACTTTGCTGGTTCTAATATCTAGAGTCATGGTATATACAACCAATCCATCCCAAGAATAATATCAAAATCTACCATGTCTAGTTTAGCAAAATACAGGGCAAGACTTTATGCAATATAGACATGGCACAACCCCTATAGGCTCTATTAGCAACAGTAGACTCACCAATGGGGGTAGACAGTTCAAAGGGTTTACACAATAACTTAGGGTACACAAGAAGTCTATTACAAGCAAAAGAAGTAATGAAAGAGAAAGTGGCACTCGGATCCAATAAAGTATACACATCAAGATTGTAGATCTTTAACATACTAGTAACAACATCTGGCGTCACATCCACCCCTTACCACCCTTGAAGAGAATAAAAGAGATCATGAAGTGGAGAACTCCCTTGTTAACTACCTTGGGCCCATTGATTGCCATAAGATTCTTGTCCTTGACGACAGTCATCTCTACCCTTGTTTGGACAATCAGTAATCCTCTGCATATTTTTCCACTTTAAATCAAACACCCATGTCCTTGTAACATCTACCACCATTTTTTTACCATATCTTCCAAACCTAGGAATGATATTTCCACAATTACAACCTTGAGCTCTAGGGTTGAACACCTTATCATTAGCAAATATTTGACCTTGGCTATTAGAGGACCCTTGGCCTTAGAACTTGTGGCATTGTTGGAAGTGACCACCCTTGCTACCTTGGGAACCACTATTATACCAAGACTTTTTTGACTCTCCACTCTTCCTTTTTCAATGAGTTACCCCTTCAAGTGGCTCATCATATTTCATAAGCCGAGAAAAGTCCATATCTCCTATGAGCATGGCTGTGCGACTTTCTTCATTGATCAAGTTGGACACTACTAATACAAACTTCTGTATCCTTGTCCCAGGATTGTCAACCAAGTGATGAGCATACTTTGAGAGGTTGTTAAACTTTTGGGAATACTCCCTAACACTCATCCAAACTTGTTTGAGATTCATAAACACTAGCATCTTTTCCTCCCTGAGCTCCATGGGAAGAAACAGTCAAGGAAGGTGGCCTTGAATTCTTTCCAAGTGATTGTCTCTACATCCCCTCTATCGCTCTTTCATTGAACAAACCACAATTGAGAAAGGCTTTTTAGTTTGTAGGCTGCTAGTTCTGTCCTTCCTCCAAGTTTACCCCCATATTTTCAAGAACTTTGTACACCTCATTGATGAACACTTGGGGGTCTTCTTCAACTACGGAGCCATAAAACTTTGGAGGAATCATTCTTATGAAATCTCTTACCCTTGAGGTTGGGGTAAGAGCATATGGATATTGAAACCCTTGGTTGGCCACAGTCTTTGCCAACAACATATTCTAGTACTCGGCATAAGTGACTCTTTCTTCCCCTTTGGGAATTTGTAGAGCAGAGGGGTCGGTTCATCCTTGGTCATGGGAGCACTTTGAGCTACTTGTCTTTGAGGCATGATCTAGCAGAGCAAAAGGCCATCATCAGAATAAGGGAAACCATAACTTAGTTCTAACTTATGACAAAGAATATAAAGAAGTGAATCATTCCTAAAATGCCTCATAGCCCCTCATTTGTAGTTGTGGCATTCTTCACAACCATGAATAAGTCTTTACTTGATCAATGTGTGATATGCTATCAATCTACATCACTTTTGATGCTTAAAACTTGGAATATTATGTGTCCGCAAAGCAGTGTTAGTGGTTTTGATGTGTTTTTATGTTTTTTTTTCAAGATTATAGGATTTGGCACTATTTTGGGGTATGTGTGCAGTTGCTGCTGTGTTTACTATTATAAGACACTCTTTAAAGGCTATGGAATTTTCCATGAGCTGTAGAGTGGGTTTCATAATGAGATCTAGCGAAGGTTTTAGTTTCTAAAACTGCATCTACGAACTGTCAGATGAGTCATGGAAAGTTATATGAGTTGTAGATGAGGTTTCGTACTCTAAGGATCAGAAGTTGGGATTTTCTAAAATGTCATAAAACGAAAGTATGAGTACGAGTCATAAGTATGAATACGGACTATAGAGAGGTCTCATAGAAACTATGCCCAGATTTGAAGAATAAAGTCCACAAAGTACCAATACGGGTCATAAAACTTAGTACAACCCGTAGACTTGCTCGTATTGCCTGTCGAATCCTATTTTTCCTATTTTGTTTTTGATTTGTATTTTAAGTACTATAAATAGATTCTTTTTTAGGTTATTTTCGGTAGAGAAGGTGAGAGAAGAGAAAGAACGATCAATAACATTGAGAGAAGTATTGGGAATATTATTTTGAGATTTTAATTCATACTTTGTGATTTCCATTGAAGAGCTTCAATTTCTTGTTTTTAAATTCATCCTCATAAGTGCTCAACTATATTATTCTATATTATGATTTATGCATCTACAATGATAATGCATAGCTACATCCACAACTAGGGTTATAGGAACCATAAGAACTAACAAGTTAAAATCGTATAATTCATAATTATTGGAAAGTGTGCATGCATGTATTAATTAATTCTCTTAATTTTGATTGCTTTTCAATTGTGACCAATGTTAGAACTTGCCTAGTTGTTACTGACTAGATCAAGGTAGTAATGAATGAGAAAAGAGATTAATTCATAGATACGATCTATTTCTTCTCGTCTAATCAATCAAATTGAATCAAGGGTAGGTTCTACTAGAACAATAGGTAAGGGTTAGTAATGTCACACTGCACGATTGGATCAAATCACATATAGAAATTTACCTCTCACCTAGATCATAGGGTTTGGTAAACTTAACTAATCGTTCTCCATGCAACACAATAGAAATGAATGTGATTATCTAGTAATGCCAAGTTAGGAAATCATAGGGAACATAATACCCTAGTTACTATATTTACTGGTTTCACACACTAGTGCTAGTTTAGGATTAGTTTCTGCAAACTACAACCCCACCCCACTTTTCAGGAAATAAGTAGGTTAATTAACTCGAATATCTTGAAATTACTCTAAGTCTACCATATTCCCTGTGGGATCGACCCTAACTACGGTTAGATTATATATCTTGATAACAAATTCTTTGACCGTCGAAAAGGAGGTGTAGCTTGGGTGACATCAGTGTATTGGATTCCGCGGATCATTCACAAACCTAGTGCTCCGATACCATGCTTTGTCATAATTGAAGCCTATATGCTAAGAGTAAGATGGCAAATGGAGAACACGAAGGAATCCCAAATAAGCCTCTTTAGAATGTACGCAAATCCTTAGTAGCAGAAGCAAAAATTAAAGCCAATAGCAAATAATTTCTAGGGAAAATGGGACTTTGGACTCACACTATGTAGATGTTGTTGGGAAGAGGATTAGCATGGATAACAGAGAAAATAAAGTCTAAGGAGTGGGCAAGTATGACTCAGGCTTTTGGGGCAATTAGTGGATTAGGACTTCCATCTCATCCACATAACAATGCATTCAACACATAAGAGGGAATAAGGGACTAAGGGAGTCTTTCATAATATGTAGCATAGTAAGAGTCGGGCTCAATATATACATATCCAAATATCCAACAGCACCTCCAATACTAATGGAATGGGGGAAAAGACATCTCCTAGGATTACCATTAATAGATAGTACCCACAAATATACATGTCTAAATAAGGCAATAAGGCAAGAAAGTAAATGGCTATTACCCCTGAAATTGAGGACTCACAAAAAGTGATCCTCAAATGAATCGTCTAGCCACTTGGAGGAGGAGGATGGATAGGAGCTCCAATTCCTACATGGTTAGATCATTTAGGCAAAAAATATGTATTGGTACTTGGAATGTATTAAGTATTTGGGGTACAGTGCAACAAAGAATATAAGCTTTGGTTAAGAAATATGCATAATCAAAATCAATGGGTATATGATTAATATGTCATGGTTGCTCAATGTCTTAGTCAAAATGCACAGGAGGAATCACCAAATAATATAACATATCATACATAGATTAGAAACGACCTAACCGACATATAATACCAAGTGAGCTACTACTTGGAATGTCAACGTCCACTCTACACTAGGCTAGGAGTGGTCTACTTTGCCATGGTAAAACAAACACTCACCTTATGAGAACTCCTCCATTTCAAAAAGTGCTTCATAAATACCTTACGGGAACACCACCCTTTTCGATTAACTTATGGTAATAATCTTATGGGAAAACCACCTATTTTGGTAATTAACTAACATTTGACATACAGGAACACCACCCTTTTTTCTCAATCAAGTAATATGAGCTACATGGATCTACTAGCTAATTCTCTATCTATGGCGGCAACATATCTATGGGATAATGGTTACCTACCAAGGTCCTCTTGGTGCTAGGTCACAATCGTAAGGAATATTCAAATCATACTTATAGTCATAATATGAACAACATCATAGTTTCATGAAAATATCATGGAATAGCTCATCAAAAACAATGCTTTATAACCAATACTAGAGGATAGGGCTTTATATCATTTCACAATATTCTTATATCTCATAACATGCATAATAACCCCTTTCGAAATTCATATCATTCATACTTTGCATAATCTTATCATAAGACCCTCAACATCATATAAGCTTGGCAATACAACTTTAATCGAATCGTGGTGGGTCCATGTACATAGGTTTAAAACCTTGTAATTCAAAGTGTAAGACTTAAAAAGGGTAAATGGAGTCACTTGAACATTATTCAAACCACCCACCAAAAGCATATCAAGACTTAGCTAGCATATCATGAAGCCTTCATAAAAATCCATCAATTTAATATGGCATTTCAATTCATAATCATGTACAATAGTATAACATCATAAGTCTCGTCATAATATTATCGTACAAAGAGTTCATAAAGATATCCATAAATTTCATTTAGTTGAAGAGGAAGAATGGTTGGAATTGTGGAGAAAAGGTTTTCACAATCAAACTCACATACCTTAGTAATTAAATGGAGCAAAATTCTGATTTTGGGATGAGAAAACCAAAACCCTAGCTTGCACCCTCCTTTGAGAACTTTGATGAACAATGGAGGAGTTTAGGACTTAAGCGTATTTTTGAATAAGAGAGAATGGAGTTGATTAGGGTTGTAAAGGGCTGGTAAGGGGTCTTTTGAATGATTAAACTGCGTAGTATAACATTAGGGTAATAGGAAATGTCAAATTTAGCCCTTTAAAATCCTTTTGGGTAGGACATCAAGACCACATTTACTGGCCGTGGTCCAGTCTGCAGCCGTAGGTATGGGGTATCATCTTATAACATTTTAGACTCTTAGAAACTTTCTTTGAATCTCATTCCACGACCAGACTTACGACTCGTAAGTTGATATATGCGTCATCTGAAAAATATCAAGTCTGCCAATATTCCATGAACTCAAGATACGACCCATGGTTACAGGTACGACCCGTATGCCCTTCCGTTGACCCACCAACATTCACAAAATTTCCAGCTTTCATTTCTTTAGAACTTTGGCACCCTCCAACATATGGCACCTTACAAAAAAATAGTATAAAAACAAACAAACAAAAGGAACTAATCACAAATTGAATTAAGAATAGTAAACTATAAGTCGTAAATCAACTCCATACACCTACTGTTCCTTGGCGACCGTGTGATTTTTTATGACCTTTAGGCTTACATCACTAATGAATTCAGGGATGATCATCATCAACATATTTACCCAATAACAGAGCCGGGGTCGACCCCACTAGGAATAATGTGTTGGTGATTGATTCCGATAAGGACCAATAGCTACTAATCTTGATTCGACAAGCAAGTACCAAGAAAGTTCTAACTAATTGGCGTGGAGAACTAAGCTAAAACTATTCCTAAGGTAAAATTGGGTAAGAACTGATGAAGAAAGGGAGCATAGATAGGGAATATGGCAATAAATCAAAGCTCAATTGATCTGTCAATCTTAGTATCAAATAAACTCTATGGCTAGGCTAGGTTTTCTGTAGCCACACTTCAGGTACAATAATATGGTGTTTCGTAAGAGCTTGTTATGGCCTCTTACGCGAGCCACTCAAAGACACATTTGTCTACAGCACCTCATGAGAAAACAATCCTAAAACCTTAGCCGTTGAGCTCATTTTAAGGACCTCAATACATAAACTCATGGCTATCATGCAAACCCTCTACTTCAACGACACCAATTAAAGCAATAACTGAATATCTAAACTAGATTCAAGTTCATGACCTCAAATCATAAGTTGAACGTGAAGCTAGGCATGAACCCATTAATTAATTGAATCCAATCAAAGCAATTTAGGAAGAACGCCATTTGATTTATTAGTATATAATCTACTAAGCATGAAAGCAAGAGATCAATAAACACCCATAAATAAATTAACATAAAAGGTCAAATAAATCTATAGTTTATGCAATCAAGAATAAGAAAGAAGTAGTGAGTGAAAGATTTTACAATAGAAGCCCAAACTCTTCAATCCACTCAAGCTATTATAGAAAACATGCTCTAAATCCTAACCCAAAACAAAAATCTACACTAATATGTGTTTCTTCTCTCCAATAAATAAGTGAATTCTATGAAGACATGTTCAACAATCAATCAATAAATGGTCCACAAGGGCTAGGAGTATGTCCATATTTGATTTAGGATTGAATTGGTGAAATTCTGCATCTGCCCTGATGCTGGTCACATAAGTACTTGATGTACTATCAAACTACAACACATTTGATGCCTAAAATAAGGGATTTTACAAGTTCTTAATTTGACTTTTTATGGTTTTTATGTGTTTTTGTGTTGTTCTTGCAGAAAATATAAGTTGGCATGAGTTTGGGAGAAAATTGTAGATTTTGCTGAATTACAGGACATACAAACAATCTGACGAGTCATAGACGAAGCTACGAGTCATATGGTGCCCTTGTAGCAAGAAGCAATGAGAAAAATGTTTGGACTTGCAATGTGAAGGTCACCCATACGAGGACACCCAATGAGTCATAGGTCTCATTACGACTCATATAAGTGGGGGGTCGCAGCAAGGAATAGTTAGCCAAAAGTTTGGACCAAGAACTGAATGCCTAGACTACAAGAAGAGAATACATGTCGTAGCCCAACAAACGACTCATAATAGTGGGTTGTACCAGTCAAGTCCAAAATGCTAAATGCTGACTATGAAACCTCAATTAGGACTCATAGGTCACCCTACAAATCGTATCTGTGAGACGTAATTGCTGCTAGCTATATTTTCTATTTAATTTTTAAGGTGCTTTTGTAAATAGTATAAATAGCTAATGTTAGGTTTTTAGCTAGAGGCTTTGAATATTTTTTCAGATTCCATCACTTTGAGTATCCTCTCTTGAATATTTCTAGTGTTTAGTGTAGATTTCATTTTTTAATTTGAAGACCACTATGGGGGATTGAAAACTCACATTGTACTCATTTTCCATTAATCCAAGCTTGTGGTTTTCCACTTGAAGGTGTCTTTGTTCTTCATTATTTTGGGTAATCTCTCAACTATGTCTCTCATATTCATTGTTATAGATTTTGCCTTAGCCATGAGTAGCTAAGCATCCATAACTTGGGGTTATGGGAACCATAAGTAGTTGACTTGAAATAATCTATACTTTTTGTATTTCTTTGATGGGGTTTTTGCATGTATTGTTTATTTCCCTTCTCTTTGAATGTTGTTTGGTAGTGGCCAACACCAAAACCTACCTACTATCACGAACCCGACAAAGGTAGTGATGAATAGGACAAGGGAAGTATATGATAGGATTCAATTGTTGTGTTCTCATCTAATCAACCAAACCTGACTAAGGGCAGGTTGACTGGGACAATGGGTAACAGTTAGCTAGCAATCCATGGTTGTCGACCAAGCACTATGGTCAAATCAACCTTCACCTTCACAAGAGGGCTGGAAGAACCTAAGATACCATCCTGTATGTGAATTCCTAATTAAAGTCATGTTGTCTAGAGTAATTGAGTCAACGAATTATAGGGAACACAATTTTCCAAGTTGTCCCTCAATTTGATTATCTTCTTGCATAAATAGCGTAGTGTTTATTTTTGTTCTTCATTTTGAATCACAACAAACCCCTCCCCCCTCTATTTTAGGGAAAAAAGTAGTCGATGCTTGAAATGCTTGTTAGTGGGTCAACATAGCCAAGCCCCATATTCTCTATAGATGTGACCCTAACCTCTAGTTAGGTTTATACTTGACTGCGACTGCTTTACTGTTAGAGCGTGAACATGAAAAATTACGGCGCTGTTGCTGGGTAGTACAACTAGGTTCTTGACTAGATTTCACTAGTAGTTAATTCAAATGTTAATTTCTAGATTCTCTTTTATGTTTGTTTTTGTTGTTTAATCTTACTTGCATGGTGAACTAGGTTGTATGCCTAATACAAGGAGCCAAGGCAATCCCTTAACCCGACCAATTTGGAGATCCATCAAATCACTAGAAAAATGGCTTGTGTGAATGAGGATATTGCGGTTGAGGAAGAAATAGATGTGAATGGTGATATGGGAAGAGAGGAGAATCCACCATCAAGGGATAATAGGCCACAACTTAGGGATTTCAAGGAAAACGCTTATGGTTGGAATCAATATCACTTGAACCCTATGGTCATGGATGTAACTGGTGCTATAGTGTTGCCACCATTACTGGCAGATGCTAAGTTCATAGTCTCCTGTGGATTACTATAAATGGTCCAAAACCATGGTTTTTTCACAGGGTTACGTCTTTGTCTGTAAAGTGTCATGGGGATACAAAATCATTCTTTGAATGCAATCAGCTTGCATGTGTTCCTAGTCACTAACTGGTGATGCAGCTGTGTGGTTGTCTGAGCTTCCTCAAGGTATGATAACATCTTGGCTAGAGCTTTAGTGAGTTTTTCTAGAAAGGTACTTTCCAAGGTCAAAGAAACTTAAGCTCAAAGACCAAATAAACAATTTTGAGGAATTGCCTGGTGACTCGATTACTACCACATGGGAGAGGTTCAACAAGTGTTTGCGAATGGTTCCTAATTATAAGATTATTGATGATGTCTTGGTAGAGATTTTCTTTCATGTGTTTGACGAGAATAGTCAAGTTTGTGCCGAAAAAATCATGGGATGCATGTTTCTTGATCAACCTTTTCCATTGATTGCCGAAAGGATGGAGAAAGTGGTGAAAACCAATAGAACATGGGGTCAAAGAGATAGAGGTGTCCCCAAAAGTGCTCGAAAATATTCCTTGAAAGTGCCCGGAATCATATTTCCATATATTTCAAAATCCGTGTGTGATATCGAAAATCCAACTTCATATTCATGTTCATGGGGTCAAATTTAGTGGGAAATGGGTCTAACTCCAATTTTAGAGCAAATGAATCGCAATTTCACTTCCCCAAAAATCGATTTCCAAAGAGGTTTTTGCGCCCTTAGCACGACACACCAAGGGTGTGCCACAGTGTGAAGATGTTGCCAGTTTTCACTGTGGTCCAAGGCTTTTTGGTCTTGGTCCTACGCCTTCCCATGCATGAAAATACTTGTGCTTAGCCATATTTCACCTTTATATCATTCAAAACATTCCCAAATACTCTCTCAAACACTTGGACTCATATTTCACTCCACATATCAAGTCCCAAAACACATCCGAGCCTTAAGCTTCTCATTCAAGCTTCTGGTCTCCATTTCAAATCTTCTTCAAGAATTCTCCAAAGCTAAGGTATATGGGATTCGACCATTGTGTACTTTCAAAAATGCTGCCCAAGCATCCTTTTTACCTAAATTGCATGATTTCAAGTTGATTTACTTATGGGTATTGCTTATTATGAATAGGACTATGAATTATATTGGGATTTCATTAAATTGTGACTGTATTACCATGTTTTGGGCTATGAATCTATGACCCATTGTGGGATTTGATGAAGGGTTTGTTCTATATTGCTTGAGGGTGTTATCAAGTATTGATGGATGCTTTTACAATAAATTTTCTTATAGGATTTCATCTCTAAATTGCATGGATTTACACTAGCTCTAACACTCGCCAAGTGTTTGATAAAATGTCTGTTATAGTTTCTTAAGGAATTGAAGGTCTAATGCATGTCTTATGAGTTTGATAACTTTATAATGATGAAAGGAACGTATGTACGTGATATTCTCCTATATAGTGTTGGAATGTGACCATGACCTACTCAGGGGGATAAAAGCCCGGGTAACCATGTTGAGGGTTTTGTACCTTGATAACTAATTAAGGGGTTTGTGCCTTGATAATCGAGTTGAGGGGTTAGCACCTCAATCATAAGGGGTTGTAGGGTGCGACTATCCACAAACCAATCAAGGGGTTTCTACCTTGTTAGTTGCTAGTATGATTTCTCTCAAGCTAGTTGGTGAGTCCTCCATTCCGAGGACAATAGCAATGATCTCATGCTATGTACTAAGACTACCTTTTTTTATGCATATATTATATATGAAGGTGAGCTCGGTTGCTTGTCAAAACCCCCTGTCTTATCTGTGTAGTAGAGGTCTTGTTGTATATGTTATGTATTGAGCATTGACTCTCTTGTTAGGACGCTTATGTTATGAAAGTATCCCTTTAGTCCCTTTTCCCTTATTTCTACTCTTATTATGTTGTTTAATTGCTTCCACGACAAATGATGTGTAGTGATATGTTAAGAGGCTTATTTGGGGTCCCATCAAGTTCCCTATTTGCTGTATCATGTCTAGGCCCTAGGCTTGGGTCATGCCAGGTGCTATGAAGACTTCTTGTGTGGTTAGCAACAATAATGAGCAAGCTAAAGTCAATGAGGAGATTATGCAACAACTTGTTCAACTTTGCATAAGCAGTGACACTTAAACCTCTTAAGGCGCTAATATATGATGAACCATTCTTTGATGAAGATGTTTGCTTCGTGAGTGACCAATCATTGGGTTTCTGAACCAACCCCCAAGGGTCTAACACGAACTATTAGTGGCAAGGTACGGGGAACCAAGGTCAGAACTACAACTGTAATGATGCATATAGAGACAACTGAGGTGGTTATTATGAAAGGGAGAGAGTGCCAGATGCCGATTGAGGTAGAAGAGATGGTTATAGAAATGGTCCTTATGTGCCACCCCACAACCGTGATGTCGACACAAGCACTTCTACGATTGAAGAGATGTTTGACAAGTTGTTGAAGAGAGCCAACAATCAAATTGAGACTTTGAAAGGAATGAAATCAGACATTTTAAGCGTAAACCAAAAGATAGAGTCTCACTCGTTAGCTATTAAACAATTGGAAACAATTTGGGCAAGTTTCTTTGCAATTGAACCAACACCAAAAGGGCACTTTACCAAGCAATACAGTTCAAAATCCCAAGAAAGAGAGGCATTGCATGGCAGTCATGACTAGAAGTGGTAAAAGTACCATCGATCACCCTATACCGATGGTTGAGGATGAAGCTTCTAGGAAAGGTATTGGTAACTAAGTTGTGGTCATGGAAGAAGGTTTGGAGAGTGTTGGGATGGAAAGAGAAGAAGTTAGAGAGAAATAAAAGTCTAAGGTGATCCCATAATCTCCTACACCTTTCTCTCAAAGACTTAAGAAGAAGGAGGAGGATGGTAAATTCAAACACTTCCTTTCAATGTTAAAGGAATTATCCATCAGCATTCCCTTTCAAGGAGCTTTAGAAAAGATGCCTGAATATGCCAAGTACATGAAGGATTTCGTGATAAAGAAGTGTATGTTGAGCTAAGAGCTTTCGCAAAAGCTCCAACAATGTAGTGCCATCTTGACCAAATGCCTTGCTCAAACACGAGAGGATCCAAGTGCATTTACTATCCCTTGTATGATTGGTGATACAGAATTTGCAAGAGCATTATGTTACATAGGAGATAGTATCAATCTAATGCCTCTTGTCGTGTTCAAAAAGCTTTATCTTGGTACTCCTACTGCCACAAAAATGAGGTTGCTCATGGCGGATAGAACCATAAAAAAGGAGGAAGGGATACTTTTTAATGTTCTTATAAAGGTTGATAAATTCATATTTCCCACGGACTTCGTGATCCTTGATTGTGAGGTTAATTTTGAGGTGCTCGTTATACTAGAAAGACCATTTCTAGCAACCAGGAGAGCCTTGGTATATATGGATTCGGGTCAACTTCGGTTCAAGGTCAATGATGCAAAAGTTGTGTTTGACATCTGCCAATCAATGAAACACACAAATGAGTTTAAGAGTGAAGTTTGGGCCATTGAAGATTTTTGACAATGGAAGATGACAAAGTCGAGCAACGACGTTAAACAAGGCACTTCTTGGGAAGAAACCCAAGTATCTTTTATAATTTTGATTTATTTTTAAGTTTATTTTAGTTGTTTGAATTGTTAGGCAGTAGATTAATATTTGTTTTGATGTTTTAAACATTGAATCTGTTGTGTTATGTTGGAAATTGGTGTATTTTGAGGTTTAGTTTGCAGGTATAAATCCAAAGCTGAAGATCCGAAGAAAATTGTACTGGAGCAGCCTCCACAAGCAGGACTATGAGCAGTTGTGCATACTACGAGTCATAGTCATGTCTCATGGAGGATTTAAAATTGGCACACACTACGAGCTAACCTTACGATTTGTAGGATCCCCTATGAGTCATAAGTGGAGTACGTAGTGCCTAAGTATGAATTTTGATGTTCCTAAGTGTTGGGTCTTCTCTGAGACAGGACCTACGAGTCATAGGACGCCCTATAACTTGTAGTCGTGGTCTCGTAGACTTGATCTGTAGGTTTTTAATTAAGCGTCGATTTGATATAAAAAGGGGTCAAAATTATTTTGACCCCTACATTCCTATTTCCTTGCCGTAATCAATGAAATTGCTCCTAAACCCTTGCCCCTCACTATTTTGATCACCATTTCGACCACCCACATCATTTTCTGATCAATTTTTTTGGCAAGTCCATTTCTCTAGGGTTTTGGCCTTCGCATTTTTCTCTCATTACATCTACTTGTTTATCATTCTCTCAGTTGGTAAGTTTTCTTGGTTAAAATTATGCACACTTGTTATGATTTTTTTATACTACAAGATGAGCGTGTGATGTTGATTGCACCTTTGAGAAAATGATGATCTAAATGCGAGGGTTAGGGGTCAGTTGATTAAAATGCCTCCAGTAATGGGTTGAATGGTTAAAACCCTTTTGTTGAATTATTGTGATCATGGAAATTTTGTCATGTATAGTGTTGATCATATTATGGAATGGTTGTGCTATGATTGATTGACAATGGGTTCATGGTGGGGTTGGAATTGAGTGGTTGGTTTGTGTTTGAATTGAGACTGACCATGTAAAATACCCTGTGTGTGCACCTACGTTGGATCCTTTTTATCTCCTTTAATTGTGTTTTGGTGTTGACTGTTGTCAGAATAGGGAAATCGCGATTTAGGTGTTTAGATTACAAAAATATTATGAGTGATTTGGGTTGACACATCTGGGTATTAGAGATTTCCGTCTGTTTATTATGTGCATAAATGCTTGCTTCCATGCTGTTAATTGGTTGATGATTTGAGGCACCACTGGTGCCTGCTATTTTTCTGCTACAAGGGCTTCCTACAATTCGTAGATGGTCCTACGAGTCGTAAAGACCCTTTGTAGGAAGCAGTAGGAACCTATGGGTCCTTGGTGTATGCCATACGAGACCCATCTACGATTCGTAATGCTCACTATGAGTCGTAGTGGGGACTCATGGGCATGCATTAATTTTAATTTTGACACTAGAAATCGGTATGATCCAGACTATGACTCATAGGTCCTCTTATGAATCATACTTAGGTTTTGCGTTATGATTTTTCAAAAATTTATGACCTACGAAGCAACAATATGATGACTCGTAGGTCACTCTACAAGTCGTACCAGTGGCTTGTACCTGCAGACCTGCAACTGGTTTAGTGCATTTTGTTTATGTTTTCTTTTATTGGTTTTGTTACTCTTTGTTGATTATTCTTTGTGGTTCTTATTTGATTAAACACTAGGGTGCTCATTCTAGGTTATCGGGTTGAATTTTTAAGTCATATTGCACTGAAGGCTAGAAAAGAAGCTATTAAAGCTTTGGTTTGATGCCTGAGGAATGAACCATCAGATGATGAGCAATTTGAGGGATCTGTGGAAGTCCACATAGTCTGGATAGACCCCAAGGCAAATGTGCCTCAAACTAGATCCAGAGCTACACTAACCCCGATAGAGGTTACTAGTTCCTCCCTATCTGGAGTGGAGGGAAATGAAGACATCTCGGGTAGTAGCCCCTCACACTCAGAGAAAGGTTCACAGGGGACCCCTGATGATACTCAGAATCATAATCCCCGGATGACCCATCTATTTCCTCTACTGATCCCAAAAATATCGGATGGGGAATCGAGGGCATGAAAGCTATCTATGATATGGGGTTGAAGCTAAAGGGACAGGGAAATCCTGTTTGGAAATTTCACGAGGATTCTCGGCTCAATGACTCTAGATAGAGTTGGGTGCCAGATTTGGAGGCTAAGATCAAGCATCAAGGGTTTGGATGGCTATCACAAAGGTTCGACAAGTATACCCCATATCTAGTCCGAGAATTCTATGCTACCTACTATGCCACAATACTTTCAGATCTTCCTAGAGGGAAAAATCCTATAGAGCGGTCGATGTTACGAGAGGTCTTAAATAGGGGTCAAATAATGGAAATCATAGAGGATACTATTAGGAGTGTTCAGTTCGAGCCAAACTATAGGGTACCTCTTTCCGCCGTAGAATATGATGATAGGATTGCGAAGATGAGGAAAGCGGTGAGCGAGAAGAATGTGTAGGTAAAAATTGAGTTGCTCAGGTGGATAGCCAGCAAGATATTAGAGGAGGATTTTGAGCCTGTGTGGGTTACAAACCACACTGATCAGATAGTGAAGCCCAACTCTCATTTTGGGCATAAGTTTGGTGGTTTATTATCCGTTGGCACATCAGGCCTAATTTTACGGACAATGTGATCACCTTGGAGAGAGCTTTACTACTAGCTAGTATTCTAGCTAGCTAAGATATTGATTGGGCTCGAGTCATGGCTAAGAAGATACACAAGTCGGTGATTCGTACCTAGACCTTATTGCCTTTTCCCATCATGATACACAGATTTTGTATAAGGTAAGGGTATGTGTCTCCCTTCACTTGGACCCACATATAGAGGCAGAGAGTACTACGGATCCTAGCTTGATTAAGGCTGATCAAAACCTGGTGGCCCTACAGCGAGCAGCCCCCTTCTATTCTATATCCATTTCCTCTAGAGCCGCGTACTCAGGAGTCGACTCCACCCACCACCAGTTCTACTCTTGTTTCTTCATAGAAGCCTCGAGCTATTGATAAAAAAGTGATGTTATTCTATGATACACCTGCGCAAGCACCTCCCACTACTCAGATTGACTCCATAGACTTTCCTCTTATGTCTGCTTTTACTTTTACGGCATTGGTGTGCAGGTTAGCGAAGATGGAGCTTCAGTTGAGAAGGTTGACGAACCATCTCAAACCATGGGTTTATCAGATAGTCCACAACTTAGAGGACAGATCCTAGGCATATATTCATGAGATGGTAGATCAGAGAGTTAGAGTAGTGGATGCCAGAGTAAATGCCTTCGAGGATAGGGTCTAGAAGAGACTTGAGGATTCACGACCCGCTAACATGGTTGTTGTGAAGGATGAGTTGGCCAAGTTTAAGGCCTGTTGAAGATGTTAGCAGCTCCGATAGCAGCCCCGGAGGAGGCATCATTGGGAGATAATGTGTTTGATTTCTTCGATGACAACCCGCATGCCCACAGGAAGAGGCCCCTCGAGAGTGATGATGCAGCCGTGAGCGAGAAGAGACCTAAGACTGATGATAAGGTCGCAATACTGGAGTAGCAGACGACTGATGTGGTGGTGCAACAATCATTAGCTATGGCGGCTATAAGGAGAGATAGGGAGCAGCAGATAGCACAAGGAGCGGAGAGCTCAGGTACAGCTGCATCCCAGAGCACTGAGGAGGAGATTGGACCCAATGACACATAGGACTAGATGGATATTGGTGCTTCAGTACCTTATATTTAGTACTTTTGACCCCAATCCTTATTGCTACTTATGGATACTTTATTCTTGTTTAGATAGTATTTTTATGTTTGTTCTTGGATATCTTTAACAATTTTATTTTTGAGTCTAGTTTTAATTACGATGTGAATGTTAGGTTTTAAACTTCTTTTTTGGTATGTGTGTGTGTGTGTGTGTGTGTGTGTGTGTGTGTGTGTGTGTGTGTGTGTGTGTGTGTGTTTACTTTGAGGACAAAGTATCTTTTTTTGGTGGGGTGTGGGAAGTTATGGATTAGGGTGAAGTTTAATTAGGCTTGAGTCCATAACTTCCCCTATATGTGATCCCAAGCTTTTCTTGCCGTGTTTCGTTTTCCTTGTGGATGTTTTAATTTTTGTTGAACCAGCAGGTTTAGGTAGTGTAAGTAACTTGTAGATATATAGTGATTATTATCTTTTGGCATCTGCATAATCTTGGTTGGTTTTATTAATGTTTTGATAATTGGGAACCCTCAAAATTTTTGAGATTCTTGGTTGCCATTGCTATCTTGCATATGATTATTTGGCATTGTTTGTTCTAATAAAAAGAAGGCAAGTTGAAGCTTGAAGCATGACCTGTGAGTCAATATTGATTTTGTATGTGATGCGATGTGTGTGACCCTATTTTTCCATATTCTTGCACTGTGTACTGACTATGAACTTACCTTATGAAACCATCACAAAAAGAGCCTGAAAATGGGCCACGGAAGAGCCCGAAATCATAATTTCCATATATCTCAAAATCTGGTTGTGATCTCGAAAATTCGACTTCATATTCTTTTTCAGAGTGTCAAATTGAGTGGGAAATAGGTCTAAACCCAATTTTATTGCAAACAAATTGCAATTTCATTTTCCTAAAGATATGATTTCCAATGAGGTTTTCGTGCCACTGGCGCGATGCGCCAAGGGTGTGCCTCAGTATAAATTTTTGCCCAGTTTATCAAGTTCATTCCAATGTTTTTGGGTCTTGGGCCTAATGATCCCATGCGTGAAAATTTCTATACTTAGCCTTATTTCATTGCATATCATTCAAGACATTCCCAAATACTCACTCAAATACTTAGACAATATTTCATCTCCTAAATTTAAGTCTCAAAACCCATCCAGATCTTAAAGTTCTCATTCAAGCTTCAAGTCTCCATCTCCAATCTTCTTCAAGGATTCTCCAAAGACAAGGTATGCGGGTTTCTTTCATGGGTTCTTTTCACCCATGATACCCAAACTTTGTTTTACCTAAAATTACATTATTTCAAGTTGATTTACTATTGGGTCTTATCTTTTATGAATTTCATTGCACACTATGTTGGGGTTTCATGAAATTATGGTTGTTTTAGCATATTTTGAGCTATGAATCTAAGATCTATTGTGTGATTTGATGAAGGGTGTTGATGTATATCGCTTGAGGGTGTTACCAAGTATCTATTGATGGTCTTACATTAAATTTCTAAGAATGATTTCACTCTTGAATTACATGGTTTTACACTTGAACTATCTAGATTATGATTTCTTGTGGAAGTGAAGGTTCAGTGCGTGTCTTATTAATTGAATGACTATGTGATGATGAAATAAATGTATGTATATGGTTTTTTTATATAGTATTAGAATGTGACCTTGCCCTACTAGGGGGTTACGAGCCGGTTTAACATATCGAGGTGTTTGTACCTTGATAACCATATCAAGGGGTTTGTACCTTGATAACCATAATGGGGGATTTATACTTCGATCACCAAGGCTGGTAGGATGTAAAGATCACCAACCATGTAAGGGGGTTTGTATCTCGGTCACCAAGCGTTGTAGGGTGCGACGATCCACCAAACAATTGACGGGGTTGGTACCTAAATCACCAAGGGTGGTAGGGTGTGACGACCCACCAATACGATAGTGGTCTCTTCTTGCACATGTATTATGTTCTATATAAGCATGATTTACTACATAGTATCTCACATGGATGCCATATTGTTAGATGCTACTCATTGTCTATGCTTAAGAATTATGACTATGTTATTATCTCTTGTTTCATTACATCCTACAAACTTATTACATTCAGATGTATTAAAGCATACTCTATGCCTACATGATGTCACCGTGTAGGAACCGGAGCCCGACTTAATCATCCTCCTCCACGCGGCTAGTACAACTTCTCTCAAGCTCTCTAGTGAGTCCTCCATTTTGGAGACAATGTTTATGATCTCATACATTGTTTTAAAATTATTTTTTTATGTATATGTTGACTATGAGGGTGAGTCCGGTAGCTTGTCTTGGCCCCTACTCTTATCTATGTAGTAGGGTATTGTTGGACATGTCATGTGTAATGTAATGAGCTTTGATTCTCTCTTGACTCTTGATGTTTATCATGTGGAAGTTTCCCTTAGACCCATTGTCCCTATTTTACTCTATTGTTGTTATATTTTAAGGCTTCTGTGACTAAAGATGTGTAATTGTAATGCTCCAGGTGCTTTTAAGCCTATACATGCATGAAAAGATAGTGCTCAAGTAAATTCCTATTGAGTTGAGTAAAATTTGAAATGAAGGTTATCTTAGTGATTAGCTTGGTTTAGTTATGTGATTGTTGAGGTAGTTTTGGAAGTGCAGTTGGTTTATCCTTGGTAAAATATTTTGGGGGCAATGTTATGTGAAATTAAGACTAACAAAATGAAGTTGGGTTTGCGTTTGGAATTATTCAAAATGAAGGTATATGTGAAGGTTGCGTAATTGACTTGTTTGGGAGTAATTCTTTTGTTATTGTTGCATGGCTTGCATGGGCAGCCTTTGGCATGCCCTTAGAACGACTTGAGGGCATACTATTCCATGCCATAGCACCATGGGAAAGGATAATGTTTTCATACCTAAGTCCCATACCCACTCCCTTATGATTGGCATCATTCATTTTTTTAAAAGTGAGTAAAAAAACCCCTTTGCACCACTTGATTTTATGCCCTCCCCCCTGCACATTTTTTACCACTTTTAAGTGATTAAATGAAACTTATAACCCCCTAAAATTAGTATAAATAACCCCCCTCTACTTAGTCTCTACATCACTCTTCAAAGAAAAAAAATCCCCTAATATACATTGCTCTCCCCAAAACTCTCTCAACACTTAGGCTAAGTATTCTTCAAGATCTCCACCAAGTCTCTACATCTTTTCGAGGCTAATTAAGCAATGTATGCGGGTTTGATTCTTGGTTTCCTTTCAACCAAGATGTTTTCTTTAGAAACTAAATTTTGAATTACAATTTTTTCAATCTTGATTTATGTATAATTGTGTACTAATTTTTATTTGCTTAAATTATGGTTATGCATACATCTTATGATTATTTATTAACATTTATCAAGGTTTTACTTCAAGCATTTTAGATTTGCATAATCTAGTTTATATTTTCAAGTCTTAGATACACAAATAAGTTATTATGATTTTTATCCTAAATTATTCCTATGATTATTGTAACTTTATTTAAATGTCAAATTCATGATTTTTTAAGGTTATTAAACCAGTCCCCAAATGTGATTTAAGTTGGGTTATGAACTTTTGATATTTGGCTTTCATGGCATAACATGAACTTATGATTTTGGACAAATATAAGTGAATACAAATATGAAATGATGTTGGGCGACTTAAGACCCATTCCGTTTTGTTCGAAACTTTTTTTTGAAGAAGCTAATCTAAGTACAAGTTCGAAAATGATTCTTTTGACAATTTAAGACTTTTAGAACTAAATTAAGTTTTTGATTATTTCAATTATGCATTGTCCATTTCCATGGGATTTTGACTTAGCACCAAATGAGTTAGGAGTGGGACTCGACCCAAGGAGTCTTATATAAAGCTTCTAATCTCATAACTACATGCCACGATAAGATATTTTGATTATGCCTTTTTAGGCATTTTGACTAGTGGATCCATCTAGTATTATCATTTCTGGAGCTATACCCTCGCAAGTTAACTCACTCTTTTGCCTGTGTGGAGTAAAACATCGGTATTCCATATTATAGCTTAGATGGTTTTGTCAGTTATGGCCTTATTCCCACACATATTTGCTTATGTACTTCTCTATGTATTTTCATGGAATTACTTATGCTTTACTTTGGAACTGAATATATTGTTTAATCTTGGAGTTTTTCATATTGGGTAAGTATTCTTTGTCATTATATTTACTTGTTGCATTGCATACCCGCATACATAGTACATTCCAAAGTAGTTACTGCATTTATGCCTACATGCTATAATCATGTAGGGACAGGCGATCTACCTCATCCTCCCCCACCGTTTCTAGATTGCTTGTGAAGACTTTGAGCTTTAATGAGTTCCCATTCATCAGGAAGAAAACACTTATCTTCAAGCTTTGCCTTTGATATTCAAATATTTGATGTACTTTCATTTTGACTTAGTATTGAGGAGCCTAGACTTGTATTCTTGGCTCTGTTTATTGTTATTATTTTGAGGTGTGACAGGAATATTGCTACACTTGGTATGTTTTAAATTATTTAACTTATGCTTCTGGTTATGGTTAGAAGTTGTCCATTAATCCCATTCCCCATATTTCATTGTCATCTATTTTTCATTTACCATTTAAACCTATAATGTGTCATTATGATTTATGAGGCTTGTTTAGGGGCCTTCATGTTCTCATTCGTCGTGTCACACCTAGGCCCTAGGTTTGTGTCGTGGCAAGCTTTGTATCAAAGCATAAGGTTTTAAAGTGATCCTTGGAATTCCACACACTGCATCTAGTAAAGTCTTATTCTGGTAGTGAAGTGTGCCACACCTATGAATTGGAGGCTATGAGATGTTTAGGATTGTCTCACTTCTTTGTTTAAATAAAATTGTGCCTTCGAGTAACTTAAGATGTCCTTCCTTCTAACGACTTGTTTGTTGCACTGTGGAAAATGTCCCTAAGAAGAAATATTCTTGTACGATAGTTTCCTCAACCTCCAGAAGATGGTGACATGTCCCACGCCGAGTTCAAAAATGTTATCTCATTATTGGCTCAAATGGTTTCCATTCAGGCTACTCAAGCTCCACCTCAAGCTCTAGCACCTCAAGCTCCCACCCAGGCAGCAAGGGTGAGAGATTTCATCCATATGAACTCACCAGAATTTTATGGAAATAGAATTGATGAGGATCCCATGGAGTTCGTTGATGAGGTATATAAGGTTCTCTCGATTAAGGGTGTGTCATCGGAGGAGAAGGCGGAGTTGGCGGCCTAAAAGCCTTTCCCATATATTATATGAACAATGGGAAGGTGAAAGGGTGCTTGGTGGTCGAATTGATTGGGAAGAATTCAAGGCTACCTTCTTGGAATGCTTTTTCCATCTTGAATTTAAGGAAGGCAAAATGAAAGAGTTTATGAACTTGAGGTAAGGGTCGATGAGCGTTTGTGAGTACTCATTGAAATTCAACACGCTCTCCAAATATGCTCCTACGTTGGTATCCAATCCTATGGCTAGGATGAATATGCTTTTTTAGGGAGTCTCCGACCTCATCACTGAAGAATGCCAAACTGCCCTACGAATCAAAAACATGGATTTGTCTTGGATTATGATTTATGTCGAGCAAATTGAGAAAAAGAAGATTCGCCAGCTGAGGAAAAATGATAGAAAGAGGCCAAGGTATGATAGTGAGTATCAAGGTAACAATAGTGATGATGGTAACCGAGGTCATCAAACCCAAAGGTTTCAACAACAAGGGTCTTTGAATGCCTTCAACCAAAGGCATACTAATGATCGATTTCAACATACTAAGGCTCAACGAAGTGGTGGCCGTGCTAAATCTTTGATAACATGCAAAAAGTGTGGTAAGAGCCATGGTGGTGTGTGCTATTGGGAGTCGGGAAGTTGTTTTGCATGTGGCCAATAAGGTCACAAAATTTCCAATTTGCCCATGGCTTATAATAAGGGTAAGGGTAGTCACCCACATGGCAAAGATGTGCAAGCAAACCAAAAGCCACAAGTTGTGCCACAAGGTGGTCGTCCTCCCAATAATAGGTTCTATGCACTACATGGGAGGCAAGAGGTAGAAGATCAGCCAAATGTTGTCACGTGTATGTTGAAAGTGTTTGATTTTGATGTTTATGTATTGTTGGATCTTGGTGCTAACTCATCCTTTATGACCCCTTTTCTTGCCAATAGGTTCAATTTAAGTCCCGAAATTTGCATGACCCTTTTCTTGTGTCTACTCCCATGGGTGACTCAATAGTTACTAAAAGAGTCTATAAAACAATTCCTGCGTCTATTATGCATAAAAATCTTCTGTGCAATCTTATTGAATATTTAATGGTAGATTTTGATATCATCCTTGGTATAGACTGGTTGCATGCCTTGTATGCCACCATAGATTGTAGAACCCGTAAAGTTAAATTCCAAATTCCTAATGAACCCTTGTTTGAGTGGGAAGGGCAAGATTCTATGGTAAAGGGTAGGTTTATTTTATATCTTAAAGCTCGTAAGAGGATATCTAAGGGGTGTATCTATCATATCGTTAGGGTCCGAAATGTGTCTTCTAAGGTTCCCTCTCTTGAGTCAGTTCCTATAGTCAATGATTTTCTAGATGTATTTCCCAAAGATCTTCTTGGTATTCCTCCTGAAAGGGAAATTGATTTTGGCATAGACCTCCTTCCCAATGCTAAACCAATCTCTATTCCACCCTATAGGATGGCACCAGCGGAGTTGAAAGAACTTAAGGATCAGTTGAAAGATATATTGGAGAAAGAATTTATTAGGCCTAGCAAATCTCCATAGGGTGCTCCTATTTTGTTTGTAAGGAAGAAGGATGGCTCACTTTGAATGTGCATTGACTATCATCAACTCAACAAGTTCACTGTTATGAATAAGTACCCACTTTTAAGGATAGATGATTTATTTGACAAACTACAAGGAACTAGACATTTTTCTAAGATCGAACTTCGTTTTGGGTATCACCAATTGCGGGTTAGGGAAAGTAATATTCCTAAGAAAGCTTTTAGAATAAGGTATGGGAACTATGAGTTTTTAGTGATGTCTTTTGTATTGAATACCGATGTCTTTTGTATTGAACATTTGAGAACAATCCTTCAAACTTTGAGAGATGAGAAACTGTATGCCAAATTCATCAAGTGTGAATTTTGGATGAAAGAAGTTTCTTTCCTTGGCCATGTGTTGACAAATAAAGGTATTATAGTGGACCCAACGAAGATTGATGTGGTGCAGAACTGGCCTAGAATCTTAACTCCATCTGAAATAAGGAGTTTTTTAGGTTTGGTAGGTTACTACCGACGGTTTGTAGCAGGGTTTTCTTCAATCGCATCCCAATTTACCAAATTGACCTAGAAAAAGTCCAAGTTTGTGTGGTTTGATAAATGTGAGAAGAGATCCCAGATATTGAAAGATAAGTTGACTTTAGCTCCTATCTTGACTCTTCCAGATGGTTTGGATGGTTTAGTGGTATATTGTGATGTATCTAGGATTGTGTTAGGTTGTGTGTTGATGCAAAATTGTATGGTCATAGCTTATACTTCTAGACAGTTGAAAGTGCATGAGCGCAATTATCTAACTAATGACCTTGAATTGGCAGTTGTAGTGTTTGCTCTAAAAATTTGGCATCACTATATCTATAGGGTTTACGTGGATGTGTTTATTGATCACAAGAGCTTGTAGTATGTGTTTCACTCAAAGGGACTTAAATCTAAGGCAATGAAGATAGCTTGAACTTCTCAAAGACTATGATGTGAGTGTACACTACCATTAGGGTAAGGTGAATGTGGTGGCTAATACTTTGAGTAGAATAACCATGGGTAGTATGAGTCATGTTGAGGGTGAGAAGAAAGAGTTGGCAAAGGAAGTCCATCAGTTGGCTAGATTTGGTGTTAGGTTGGAAGGTACTAATAATGGTGGCATATTTGTTCATGACAGGTCTTAATCTTCTTTGATTGTTGATGTGAAGTCAAAGCAAGACCTTGACCCTACTTTGATTGAATTAAAGAAATTAGTTGAACAAAAGAAAGTGGAGGTTTTCTCACAAGCAGGAGATGGTGTCCTTCGATACCAAGGCCTGTTATATGTGCCGGATGTAGATGAATAGAGAACCTTGATCTTATAAGAGGCTTATAATTCATCTTATTCCATTCATCTAGGTTGCACCAAAATGTATCAAGATTTGAAGGAAGTCTATTGGTGGGGTAATGTGAAAATAGACATAGCCAAGTTTGTAGTCGAGTATCCAAATTGTCAACAAGTGAAAGCCGAGCATCAAAGCCCCAGTGGGCTAGCTCTCTGACATTGAAATACCAACTTGGAAATGGGAGGAAATCAATATGGACTTCATTGTTTGATTTCCTTGGACTTGGAAACAATATGATTTAATTTGGGTGATTATGGATCTTATCAACAAATCAACTCATTTCCTGCGAGTTAATACTTCATATAGTGCTGAAGATTATGCAACGTTATATATTCGTGAGTTAGTCCAGTTATATGGTGTTCGTTTTTCAATAATATTAGATTGTGTCCCTTATTCACTTCTCATTTTTGGAAGGCATTCCAACGAGGTTTGGGTACCAAAGTTAAGCTGAGTACCACATTTCATCCTCAGACAGATGGTCAAACTAAAAAGGACCATTCAAACATTGGAAGATATGTTGAGAGCATGTGTCTTAGAATTTAAAGGCAATTGAGATGATCACTTACCTCTTATGGAGTTTGCATATAACAACAATTATCATTCTAGCATTAAGATGACTCCATTTGAAGCTCTTTATGGTAGGCGATGTAGATCACCGGTTGGCTAGTTTGAGGTAGGTGAAATGGCATTATTAGGCTCGAAATTGGTCTTGGAGATGATGGAAAAAGTGTGGATGATAAGAGATAGATTGAAAATAGATCAATGCTGACAAAAGTCATGTTCGGATATGAGAAAGAGAGATCTTGAATTTGATGTGGGAGATTGGGTGTATCTCAAAGTTTCATAAGTCAACAGGTCGAGAAATAAGGATGTTGCATCTGTCAAGGTGCTTTGGAGACACCAGAATTTTGAGAGTACTACATAGGAAGCTGAAGTAGACATGATGATGAAATACCCCCATCTTTTCCCAACTAATCAAGTCTAAGGTTTAGGTAATTCTATTCCTTGAGTCCGAATTCCACATTTTGTCACTGCTATAATTATTAACATGCATAATTTTATTTGATGTTACTTTATGGTATTTGAATAAGTTTAGCATGAAAATAATCTCTATTTTGCATTTTGATTTGTTAAGCTCTTAGTCACTATTTCAATTCCCATTCATTCAAACTACTCTTATCTCATTCGGAGACGGATGATCCCAATGGGGAGATATTGTAATGTATCAGGTGTTTTTAAGCCAATACTTGAGTGAAAAGATAATGTTCAAGTGAATTCCTATTGAGTTAAGTAAAATTTGAAATGAATGCTATCTTAGCATTTAGCTCGGTTTAGTTATGTGATTGTTGAGGTGGTCTTGGAAGGATGGTTGGTTTATCCTTGGTATAATATTTTTGGGGCAATGCTATGTGAATTTAAGACTAAAAATATAAAGTTTGGTTTGCATTTGGAATTATTTGAAATGAATGTATATGTGAAGGTTGCATAATTGACTTGTTTGGGGGTAATTCTTTTGTCATTGTTGCGTAGATTGCATGGGCACCTTTGGCATTCCCTTAGCACGACTTGAGGCCATACCATACCATGCTATAGAACCATGGGAAAGAATAATTCTACCATACCTAGGTCCCATGTCCACTCCCTTGTGTTTGGCATCATTCTTTTTTTTTTAAAAGTGAGTAAAAAAGCCTCTTTGCAACACCTGATTTTATGCCCTCTTCCTCATACCTTTTTGACCACTTTTCAGTGATTAAATGACCCTTATAACCTTCCAAAATCAGTATAAATAACCCCCTCTACTTAGTCTCTATATCACTCTTCAAAGAAATAAAATCCCCTAATATACATTGCTCTCCCTAAAACTCTCTCAACACTTAGGCTAAGTATTCTTCAAGATCTCCCCAAAGTTTGTTCATCTTCTCAAGGATAATCAAGCAAGGTATGTGGGTTTAATTCTTGGTTTCCTTTCAACCAAGAAGTCTTCTTCGGAAAATAAATTTTGAATTACAAATTTTTCAATCTTGATTTATGTATAATTGTGTACTAATTGATATTTGCTAAAATTATGGTTATTTGTACATCTTATGATTATTTATTAATTTTTATCAAGTTTTTAATTGAAGCATTTCAGATTTGCATTATTAATCTAGTTTATATTTTCAAGTCTTAGATACACAAATTAGTTATTATGATTTTTATCCTAAATTGTTCCTATGATTATTGCAACTTTATTTAAATGTCAAATTCATGATTTATTAAGGTTATTGAACTAGTCCCCAAACATGATTTAAATTGAGTTATGAACTTTGGATATTTGCCTTTCATGGAATAACATGAATTTATTATTTTGGACAAATATAAGTGAATACAAGTATGAAATGATGTTGGGTGACTTAAGACAAATTTCGTGTTTCTTTGAATGTTTTTTTAAGGAGCTATTCTTAGTACAACTTTGGAAATGATCCTTTTGACAAGTTAAGACTTTCTGAACTAAATTAAGTTTTGATTATTTTGGTTATGCATTGTCCATTTCCATGGAATTTTGACTTAGCACCGAATGAGTTAGGAGTGGGACTTGATTTAAGGGGTCTTATATAAAGCTTCTAATCTTATAACTACGTTCCGCCGTAGGATATTTTGATTATGCCTTTTTAGGCTTTGTGACTAGTGGATCCATCTTGTATTTTCATTTCTAGAGTTATACCCTGGCAAGTTGACTCACTCTTTGGCCTGTGTGGAGTATAACATCGGTATTCCATATTGTAGCACATATGGTTTTTTTCGCTTATGGTCTTATTACCACACTTATTTGCTTATGTGCTTCTCTATGCATTTTCTTGGCATTACTTTAAGCTTTACTTTGGAACTGAATATATTGTTTAAGATTAGAGTTTGTCGTATTGGGTAAGTATTCTTTGACATTATATTTTCTTGTTGTATTGTGTACCCGCATACTTAGTACATTCCAAAGAACTAACCACACTTTTTCCTACATACTATAATCATGTAGGGACAGGCGATCTACCTAATCCTGCTCCGCGTAGCTGGATTGCTCGTGAGGACTTTGAGCTTTAGTGAGTTACCATTCATCGAGAACATAACCCTTATTTTCAAGCGATGCCTTTGTTATTCAAATATTTTATATACTTTCATTTTGACTAGTATTGAGGGGCCTAGACTTGTATTGTTCGCTTGGTTCATTGTCATTATTTAGAGGTGTGACTAGACTATTGCTACACCTAGTATTTTTTAAACTATTTAACTTATGCTTCTGCTTATGGTTACAAGTTGTCCCTTAGTATCATGCCCCTTATTTCATTTTCATCGATTTTGCATTTACCATTTAAGCTATAATGTCCAATTATGATTTAAGAGGCTTGTTTGGGGGCCTTCAGGTTCTCATTCACTGTGTCACACCTAGGCCCTAGGTTTGGGTCGTGACAGTAATGATATGTTAAGAGGCTTGCTTGGGGTCTATTCGGCTTCCCCATGCACCAAGTGACATCTAGGCCTAGGCTTTTGTCATGACAAATTTGGTATCAGAGCACTAGCTTGTTTGATCCTCAGAGTCCAACACACCGCATCGATTAGAGTATTGTTCATAGTTGCGTTATGCACCAATATTATGAGCTAGAGGTTGTGATGCATTTAGGAAATGTTTCCCTTCTTCTTACTCTATGTCGTACTATAGAAGCTGAGGTAAGGTTTTCCCCTTAACAAATATACTTTGCTATGCTAGATCATTCCTAAAAGGAAAGGAAAAAGAGCCTGCACACACGAGGAGCAACCAGCTAATGGAGAGCTTCGGGATGCTCCCACTTTGTTTGAACAAGTTGTGTCTAACCAAGCTAACCAAGGGGCCCAAGCCCATCATGCTCCTACATCAACATCTCGGGTGAGAGATTTCATAAGGATGAATCCCCCAGAATTCTATGTGTCAAAGCTAAGTGAGCACCCTCAAGAGTTCATTGATGAGGTCTAAACGATTTTGGATATCATAGATGTGATCATGGATGTGAGGTCAGAGGATAAGGCGGAGTTGGCGGCCTACCAACTCAAAGGGCTAGCACAAATATGGTACAATCAATGGAAAAAGGAGAAGGGGATCAATAATATGGTCCTTTGGGAGGAGTTCTAGGCGGCTTTCCTTAATTGGTTCTTCCCTCTCTAGCTTAGGGAAGCTAAATTGGTGGAATTTATGAATTTGAGACAAGAGTCTATGAATGTGAAGGAGTATGCTCTCAAGTTCAATGAACTCCCAAAGTACGCACCACACAAGGTAGCTGACTCTATGTCTAGGATGAACAAATTTGTGATGGGTTTCTGACTTGGTGAGTAAGGAGTACCGGTCCACCATGTTGAGTAGTGACATGGACTTGTCCCATTTGATGACCTATGCCGAACAAATGGGGATGGAAAAGTTGAGGAAGAGGAGGAGTCATGAGGCCAAGAGGGCTAGTTTTGAGAGAAAGTTCCAAAGTAGAAGGGGTGGCCGGTTCCACTAAGGCTAAGGGTTTCCTCATGCTTCTAATAGGGGATTTTCCAATGACTTCCCAATGACCTAAGATGTTGGTGTTGTGGTCCCTAGTGATGTGTTTCCAAGATATGGTAAGGGTCACAAGGGCCCATGCTTGAAAGACACTAATGTATGCCATGGTTTTGGGGAAATGGGTCACGAAATAGTTTGATTGCCCTCGTGATCGCAATAAAGTTAAGGATGTTCATCCTCAAGGTTGGGGTGCCAATATAGTTCCTTTGGATAGAGGCAGCTGACATGATGGTGCCCTAAGGCACAATTGGTTTTATGCTTTGCATGGGAGGCAAGGGGTTGATGAGGTGCCCTTATGTTGTTGCCGATAAGTTGAAAATCTTTGATTTTGATATGTATGGTTTGTTTGATCTCGGAGACTCTTCCTTTTGTTACACCCTTTGTTGCCAAAATGTTCCTTATTGAGCCCGAATTGTTGTATCAGTCATATGAGGTGTCTACTACTACTGGTGCATCTATTGTTGCTAGAAAAATTTATGGGGATTGTCCCATTTGCATCTTGCACAAAATATTGCCTTGTGACCATGTTGAGTTTGATATGGTTGATTTTGATGTCATTCTTGTGATGGATTGGTGGCATGCATACTAAGACTCTATTGATTGTAGAATTCGTAGGGTTAAGTTCCAATTCCCAAATGAACCCGTCCTTGAGTGGGAGAGTCATGATGTGGTTGTCAAGGGTAGGGTCATCTCTTGCATTAAATCCCGTGAGTGGATCTCTGAGGGGTGTCTTTATCATCTTGTGTGGGTTAGGGATGTGGAGTCCAAAGTCCTTTTAATAGAGTCTGTTCCAGTTGTAAATAAGTTTCTTGATATCTTTCCAAATAACCTTCTCGGTGTTCCTTCTGAAAGAGAAATAGATTTTGGTATAGACCTCCTCCTCGATACTCAAACCATATCTATCGCCCTTATAGTATGGCCCTGGTAGAGTTAAAAGAGTTGAAAGAATAATTGAGGGACATGTTGGAGAAGGGTTTTATTAGACCCAATCAATCACCTTGAGGTGCACCATGTTGTTTGTGAAGAAGAAGGATGGGTCTCTTAGAATGTGTATTGACTGTGGGCAACTTAATAGGGTCACCATCAAGTATAGGCATCCTCTTCCAAAGATTGATGATTTGTTTGACCAATTACAAGCGGCTAGCCACTTCCCTATGATTGATTCTCGGTCCAGGTATCATCAAGTGAAGGTGAGGGAGTGTGACATTCCCAAGACGGCCTTTCGGACTAGGTATTGGCATTATGAGTTTGTAGTGATGTAGTTTGGGTTGACATATACACCAGCTATCGTCATGGATCTCATGAATAGAGTCTTTAAACCCTACCTTGATTCGTTTGTTGTGGTATTCATTGATGATATTTTGATCTATTCTCATAGTGAGGAGGAGAATATGGGACATTTGAGGGTAGTGTTGCAAAGATTGAGGGAGGAAAAATTGCATGCTAAATATGAGAATTGTGAATTTTGGTTAAAAAACGTTGCCTTCCTAGGTCAAGTGGTGTCGGGGGATAGTATTAAGGTGGATCCTAAAAAGATATATATGATTAGAAATTAGCCTATACCATTGACACTGCCAGATATTAGGAGCTTCTTAGTCTTAGCAGGTTACCACCGGACATTTGTGAATAGGTTCTTATCTGTTGCTTTCCCCATGACAAAATTGACCCAAAAAAAGGCTAAGTATGTGTGGACTGATGAGTGTGAAAAGAGATTCCAAACCTTGAAAGATAAGCTTGTGTCCGCTCCTATATTGTCATTACTGGAAGGGCTAGAGATGTTTATTGTTTATTTTGATGTTTATAGAGTTGGTTTGGGTTGTGTTCTAACGAAAAATGGTAAGGTCATAGCCTATACTTCTAGGGAACTCAAGATGCATGAAAAGAACTATCCTACCCATGATCTTGAGTTAGCCGCCGTGGTTTTGGTTGAAAATTTGGCGTCACTAGTTATATGGAGTACATGTTGATGTTTTCGCCGATCATAAGAGCCTGCAATATGTCTTCACCAAAAAACATCTCAACTTGAGGCAAAAAAGATAGCGAAAACTTCTTAAGGACTATGATATGAGTGTGCATTATCATCCCGGTAAGGCTAATGTGGTGACGGATACTTTGAGTAGGATGTCCATGGGTAGCCTAGCTCATGTTGATAGTGGTGATGAAGAGATGGCTAGGGAAGTGCATCGGTTGGCTAGATTGGGAGTTAGGCTAGAAGAATTTGGTAATAGGGGTGTTGTTGTTCATGATGGTTCTAAATCTTCATTGGTTGAGGAGGTGAAAGATAAACAAGATCTTGACCCCATATTATTGGAATTGAAGACATTGGTACAAGATGGTAAGGTGGATGTTTCTCCAAAAGAGGAGATGGTTCCCTTAGGTACCAAGGTAGGTTATTTGTGCCTTGTGTTGACAGCTTGAAGGGAAAGATTCTTGATAAGGCTCATGGTTCTTCTCATTCTATTCACCCCGGGTCTACTAAGATGTATAGGGATTTGAGAGAGGTGTATTGGTGTGGAGGCATGAAGAGGGACATCCCCAAATTTGTCTCCGGTTGCCATAGTGGCAACCATGTTGAAGCCAAACATCAAAGGCTAGGTGACCTAACCCAAGACATAGAGATTCCTACATGGAAGTAGGAAGAGATTAATATGGATTTTTTTGTTGGGTTGCCCAAGACTAGAAAGGGTTTTGATTTCGTTTGGGTGTGGTGGATAGGATGAAAACATTAGCTCACTTTCTACCAGTTAAGACTACATATGGGGTTGAAGATTATGCTAGCATTGCGTTCATGACTTGGTGAGGTTTCATGGGGTTCTTTTGTCTATCATATCGGATCGTGGTGCATAATTCACTTCACACTTTTGAAGGTCTTCTCAAAGAATTGATGGAACCAAGGCAAAGCTTAGTACGACCTTTTACCCTCAAACAAATAGCCAAGTCAAGAGGACTATTCCACTTGGGGGCATGCATAGGGCTTGTGTATTGGATCTTAAGGGTGGTTGGGATGATCATCTTCCTTTGATTGAGTTTGCATATAACAATAGCTATCATTCTAGCATCGGTATGGCTCCTTTTGAAGCTCTATATGGTATATGTTGTAGATCAATGGTTGGGTGGTTTGAGGTTGGTGTGGTGGCTTTATTGGGACCAGATCTAGTTATGGAGGCTTTTGAGAAAGTTAGTATGTAAGAGAAAGGTTGAAAACAACCCAAAGTCACCAAAAGTCTTATGCTGATATGAAGACAAGGGATCTTGAATTCAATGTTGGTGATTGAGTTTATTTGAAGGTGCAACCCATGAAGGGTGTGGTCTATTTTGGTAAGAAAGGAAAGTTGAGCCCTAGATATGTGGGTCCTTATAGGGTGATGATAAGGATTGGTAAGGTGGACTACGAGTTGGATTTTCCTATAGAAATGGAATTAGTTCATCCGGTCTTTAATGTGTCTATGTTGAGGAAATGTGTGGGTGATCCTAATACTATTGTGCCTCTTGATATTGTGGGGGTAATTGAAGATAATTACACATATGAAGAGGTTCCAATGGAGATCTTGGATAGGCAAGTGAAGAGGTTGAGGAACAAGGAAGTTGCTTCCGCTAAGGTCCTTTAGAGGAACTACCAAGTCGAAAGTACTACTTGGGAGGCCAAGTGGATATACAAAAGTGATACCCTTATATTTTTCACTCCACTCAAGCCTAAGGTATTGATCTAAGTTCTTTATATAACCTCAACTTAAGTTCGACCCTCATGGCATTGCATGCGTTCATGTTTAAATTGACAAGTTCAAGATGATTTTTTACTTATATTGAGATTTTTAAAATGATATTTAAGTACATTGTTGCATCCTCATGTGGGCTGAAATTTTTATGTTTGCATCTCTCATACGTTTCTTTTACATTCGGGGATGAATGTTCCCGAGGGGTAGATGTTGAAACGACCCCAAAAAGTGCCCGAAAATGTGCCTCAAAAGTGCCCAAAATCATAATTTCCATATATCTCAAAATTCATGTGTGATCTTGAATATCCGACTTTATATTCTTGTCCAGGGGGTCAAATTGAGTGGGAAATGGGTCTGACCCCGATTTTAGAGCAAAGGAGTCGCAATTTCATTTTCCCAAAAATATGATTTCCAGAGCGCAAAGGGTGCGCCTCAATATAAATTTTTACCTAGTTTTTCAAGCTTGGTCGAAGGCTTTTGTATCTTGGGCTTAAGTGTTCTCATGCGTGAAAATGCCTATACTTAGCCTTATTTCATGATCAAATCAATCAAGAAATACCCAAATAATCACTCAAACACTTAGACAATATTTCATCTCCTAAATTCAAGTTTCAAAATCCATCTGGATCTTAAGGTTCTCAGTCAAGCTCCAAGTCTCCATCCCCAATCTTCTTCAAGGATTCTCCAAAGTCAAAGCATGTGGGTTTCTTTCATGGTTTCCTTTCTCTCATAACACCAAAACTCTCTTTTACCTAAAATTGCATGATTTAAAAGTTGATTTACTCATGGGTCTTATCTATTATGAATTTCACTGCACATTAAGTTGGGATTTCATGAAATTATGGTTGTTTTAGCATGTTTTGAGATATGAATCTAAGATCTATTGTGAGATTTGATGAAGGATGTTGATCTATATTCTTGAGGGTGTTACCAAGTATCTATTGATGGTTTTACATTATATTTCATAGCATGATTTTACTGTTGAATTACATGGTTTTTACGCGAGCACTACACACCCGTCAAGTGTATGATAAAATGTTCTGATTATGATTTCTTGAGGAATTGAAGGTTCAATGCATCTCTTATGAGTTAAATGATGATATGATTATGAAATGAGCATATGTATATGGTTTTCTTCTATATATTGTTTAAATGTGACCATTCCCTCCTTGGGGGTTGTGCGCTAGGTAACCATGTCGAGGGGTTTGTACCTTAATGACCATGTCGATGGGGTTTGTACATTGATAACCATGTTGGGTGATTTGTACCTCGGTCACTAAGGGTGGTAGTGTACAATAATCTACAAATCATATTGGAGGGTTTGTACCTTGATAACCATGTCAGGGGGTTTGTACCTCGGTCACCAAGGATGGTAGGGTGCGACGATCCACCAATATATTGACGGGGTTGGTACCTCAACCACCAAGGGTGGTAGGATGCGATGATCCACCAATAGGATAGTGGTCTCTTCTTGCACATGTATTATGTTCTATACAAGCATGATTTACGACATAGCATCTCACATGCATGTCATATTGTTAAATTCTACTCATTGTCTAAGGTTATGCGTTTTGATTATCTTCTTATCTCTTGTTGCATTACATCCTACATACTTAGTACATTAAAATGTATTAACGCATACTCTATGACTACATTATGTCACCATATAGGAATCAAAACCCCACTTTATCATCCTCCTCCACGTGGCTAGTACGACTTCTCTCAAACTCTTTGGTGACTCCTCCATTTTGGGAATGATTTTTAAATCTCATACTATGTTCCAACACTATATTCTGTTATGTATATGTTGACTATGAGGGTGAGCCCTACAACTTGTCTTGGCCCCCGCTCTTATCTATGTAATAGAGGTGTTGTTGGTCATGTCATGTGTAATGTTATGAGCTTTGACTCTCTCTTCACTCTTGAGTTTTATGATATGGAAGTTGTCCCTTAGCCCCATTGTCCTTATTTTACTATATGGTTGTTGTATTTTATTTCTTCCACTACCATGGGGTCCCTTCGGGTTCCCCATGCACTGTGTCACGTCTAGGCCCTATTTTTGGGTCGTGACACCTTATTATTCTAAGATTGGACTGGAGAAATGGGTGGTCGGGAAAGGATCTTAGCAATTGTTCATTTAGTAAGTCCACTTTTTCCTAAATGACCTACCAAATATAGTAGTTATTCCTTTGTTCCAAATGTTTGAGATTTGTATGTACATTTCCTTTCTTGACACCTAGTTAGCCTACGCTTGTTTTATGAAATACAATGATATTGGCCCTAGTCTATCCTTGAACATATGAACCTTGATTAAGGAAAAAAGCCTAAGTTGAGGGTGGCTACCAAAAGTTGCCTTGGTTTAGGGAATGGATATTATGTACTTCACCTCAGACTAAAAGCCTAAGTTAAGGGTGGCCTTTGTTGTGGTAAAGTAATGAAAATGAAGTGGTTAGTTGGGATAGAAAGAACGAAGAGAAAAAGCAAGTCCCTGGTGAGAGAAAAAGAAAATAAAATTACCTTGGATTGAAATGAATAGCAAAATGAGTTCAAAAATAAGACACAGTTGAAAAAGGAAAAATAAAGCACTCGAAAAAGCTTGAAAAGGAAGATAAGGGAGGTTATAATGAAAATGGTTGACTTGTGGAGGTAAGAGTGTTGAGAAACGTGGTTCAAGAATAGCTTTTAGTCATTACTTGCCTAAAATGTCAAACCAAATCCCCATGAGCCTACATTACAAGCCTTTTAAGTCCTAAAGTGATCTGAATCCAACTAGTCAATGGTCCAGAGTTTGAGTATAGGGCAAGCCTATGGTGTCAGTTATCATGCATGAATTTCATTTGTGAGAGTGAGAATGCTTGCATAGTCCCTAAACTTTCATTGCTTTTTGGGTGTAATATAGGGAGTTCATTTCTGTGAGGGCATTTGCATTACGTGACTGACATATGACTTGTTCAGTGACTGTGGATTTATGATACTCCTTAACATGTCATAGTTGGATTGTCAAATGCATCATTATGTTTTAGTTTGCTTGGTATCTTTGCAATCAGGTTTTCAAAATCAAAGTTGGGTATCGGAAATGGAGTTAAGTGGTGTATATGTCATTAGGATAGTTGCTATGTGTTTCTCATTGCCCACTTAGATCGAGTCGTCACTTGAGGACAAGCAATCATTCTAAGTTGATGGTGTTAATATTCTGTCAAAGTACAACACATTTGATGCCTAAAACAAGGGATTTGCAAGTTCTTAATGTGACTTTTTATGGTTTTATATGCTTTTGTGCTGTTCTTGCAGAAAATATAGGTTGGCATGAATTTTGGAGAAAATTACAAATTTTACTGAATTACAGGACAAACAAGCCATCCTACGAGTCATAGGGTGCCCTAGTAGCAAGAAATAATTAGAAAAATGTTTGGACTTGTAAAGTGAAGGTTGCCATACGAGACAACCCTACGAGTTGTAGGTCCCATTACGACTCTTATCGGTGGGGTTTTTAGCAAGGAACAGTGAGCCAAAAGTTTGGACCAAGAACAGAAGGCCTAACTAGGAGAAGAGCATATGACTTGTAGCCCAAGCAGTGACTCATAATAGTGGGTCATAGTAGTCAAGTCCAAAATGCCAAGTACTAACTACAATTGAGTCAACTTGCTCAATAGAGATGCAATGGATGAGAAACCTTCAACAAATCTTCTATAATGACCAGTTAACCCAAGAAAACTTCTAATATCTTAAGGAGTCAATGGTCTAGGACAATTTTTCTCGGCCTTAGTCTACTTTGAGTTAACCTTAACATCATCACCGGATACTACATGAAATGGAAAAACCACTTCACCCAACAAAAACTCACATTTGCTGAACTTAGCATATAATTTCTTCTCCCTCAGAGCCTGAATGACCAATCTCAAATTATCCATATGCTCCCTCTCCTGATTACTTCAGGAGTACATAAGGATATCATTGATAAAGACAACCACAAAACTAGCAAGAAATTGTTTGAACACCCAATTCATAATGTCCATAAAAATGGCCAAAGCATTTGTCAAACCAAATGACATCACCACAAATTCAATGTGTCAATATCATGTTCTGAAAGTTGTTTTGGGTTAGTCACACTCCCTAACCTTCAATTGATGATAATCGAAACAAAGGTCAATCTTTGAGAAGTGGGTGATCCGTTGAAGTTGATCAAATAAGTAGTTGATCCTTGGAAATGGATACTTATTCTTGATGGTTACCTTATTTAATTTCCTATAATCAATGCACATCCGGAAATACCCATCTTTCTTTCTTACAAATAATACCGGAGCACCCCATGGCTATATACTTGGTCTAATGATGTCTTTCTCTAACAAATCCTTTAATTGATCATTCAACACCTTCAACTCAGCCTGTACCATATGATATGGAGGAATATAGACAGGTTGAGTATGAAACGATCTATGCTAAAGTCTATTTCCCTTTCAAGAGGAATAATGGCCAAATCTTCAGGAAACACATTCGGAAACTCATTAACCACTGCACTGATTCAAGAGTAGGTGACTCAGACTCCATATCCTTGACCATTACAATATGATAGATACATCACTTAGAAATCATCTTTCGAGCCTTGAGGTAGGAAATAAATCGACTTTTAATAGCAGAGTCACTACCCTTACATTCAAGAATGGGCTCATCCACAAATTGGAACTTGACTTTCCCGGTTCCGCAATCTATAGAGGCATATTAAGCATGCAAACAATCCATCCTGAGAATAATATCAAAATCAATCATCTCAAGTTCTAAAAGATCACATGTAAAGACTTATCAAAATAGAGACAAGACAACCCTAATAAACTCTTCAAGAACAAATAGACTCACCAGAGGAGTATAAAATGAAAAGGGCTTATGTAGAATTTCAGGGCTCAAACAAAACTTAACAGCCAAAAGAGGAGTCACAAAAGATAAATTTGCACCCAGATCAAGCAACAGAAGCACAAAAAATAAGGACTTTTAACATAACAGTCATAATATTCGGATTCTCCTCAACTTCCTGACGAGCATGCAAAACAAAGAATTTGGGTCTGGGGCACCACCTTGTGGAGCTCTTTGTTAGACTTGATCACCTTGGGCCATTTAACCCCGACCTTTCAAGGAAACTTTAGGATAATCAGCAACCTTCTAGTTCTTATCACCATACCCATGGCATGCACCCAACTATTTCCAACAAGCATCCACATGATTCATTCCAAACCTATCATACCGAGGAAGTAATGGACCACCTCTATCTAGTGTCATAGAAGGAGGAACCCAAGCATTGGCAAACCACAAATTAGAACCTAGGCCCTTTTGAAACCGACCATAGACCCCTCTTAAAGTTAGAGAATCCACCATTATAACAATCCCTCTTAGATTCATGCACCCTCTATTCCTTGAGCTTTTCTCCCTCAATTTGTTCACCATATGTCATAAGCCTAGAGATTTCCATATCTCGAATAAGCATAACCATACGACATTCATTTACAACCAAATTAGAGATCCCAGAAAAAACTTGTGCATTCTTGCAGAGGGGTCAACCAATTAGCATCGGAGCATACTTTGAGAGCTTTGTGAACTTGAGGGCATAGTCCCTCACACATACCACCCAATTAAGGTTGTTATCCTAGCTACTCTAAGTTCAAGAGGGAAGAAACAACCTAGAAAGGCAAACTTGAACTCTTCTCAATCAACTCCAATACCATAGACCCTCTCCATCAACCACCGTGTGTACCACCCTTGAGCCACATCCTTTAACTGATAAAAAGCTAACTCAGCTTTCTCCTTAGAAGTCACTCCCATAATAGTCAAAACCTTAGAGAGTTCATCAATGAAGTCTTGAACATCCTCATCAACCTTTCATCCATAGAACTCTAGAGGATTTATCGGGGTAAAATCTCTCACATTAGTAGCCGAGTGGGATCACGGGGAGGAAGTTTAGCCTATCTAGCCAGGATGGTCACCACTTGGGCAAACATAGCAATAGCAGTATTGAATTCACCATTAGTGATTCACTTTTCCATAGGCCCTTAAAGAACATGGTCCTCATTAACTAGGCTATCTTGGTAGGGGAGCTCTTCATGAAGGTGTCTTCTATAATGACGCAAGGACATCATCAAGATTAGATAACCTTAATATATGGTCAAAGCACAACATAAGACACGAAGAAGTGAGACAATTCCTAGAATGTCATCTTAGCCTCCCACTCATAGGCATGGTGCACTTCACACCCATGAATAAGACTATACTCGAGACAGCAGTTAGACTCTATGGATGATTTATAAACCTAATGCTCTAATAGCAAGCTTGTCATGACCCGCACCTAGGGTCTAGGAGTGACATGGAAAATGGGAATTCGAGAATGCCATTCACATCATCAGTTCTGAAATGTACAATAAAGTAGTAAACATATAGATTTAATGTCACGACCCAAACCTAGGGCTAAGGTGTGACACGGAGAATTAGAGCCCGAAGTCCCTAAAATAAGCCTCTTATCTCATATTTGCACATTATAAGTCTAAATGGTAAATGGCACATAGATGACAATGAAATATGGGGAATGGGACTGAAGGACAACTTGTAATCATAAACAGAAGAATAAATTAAATAGTTTAGCACATACCAAGTGTAGCAATGGTCAAGAACACCTCTAAACAATGACAATAAATAGAGGCAAGAATACAAGTCTAGGCCCTTCAATACTAAGTCAAAATGAAAATACATAAAATATCTGAACAACAAAGGCAAAACTTGAAGAAAATGGTTCTGATCCCGGTGAATGGGAACTCACCAAAGCTCAAAGTCTTCATGAGCAATCTAGCCACACAGGGGAGGATACGGTAGATTACCTGTCCCTACATGATTAAAGCAAGTAGATAAAAATGCAGTTAGTACTTTGGAATGTACTAAGTATGTGGGTATGCAATGCAACAACTAAATATAATGACAGAATACTTACCCAAAATGAATATCTCCAAGCTTAAATAATATATTCAATTCCAAAGTAAAGCATAAAGTAATGCCAAGAAATGCATATAAAAGCACATAAGTAAATAAGTGTGGGAATAAAACCATAACCGATAAAACTATATGAGATATAATATGGAAAACTGATGTCATGCTCCACACTGGCCAAACAGTGAGTCAAATTGCCAGGGTATAACTCTAAAAATAGAAATACTAGATGGATCCACTAGTCAAAAAGCCTAAAAAGGCATAACCAAGACATCCTACGGTAGACATAGTTATGAGATTAGAAGCTTTATAAAAGACCCCTTAGATCAATTACCACTCCTAACTAATTTGGTGCTAATTCAAAATCCCAAGAAAATGGACAAGGCATAACCGAAATAATCAAAACTTAATTTAGTTCCGAAAGTATTAACTTGTCAAAAGAATCATTTTCAAACTTGTACTTAGAATAGCTCTTTACAAAGATTCAAACAAAAACGGAATTAGTCTTAAGTCACCCAACATCTTTTCATACTTGTATTCACTTATATTTGTCCAAAATCATAAGTTCATGTTATGCCGTCAAAACAAAATATCCAAAAGTTCATAACTCAACTTAAATCACATTTGGGGACTGGTTCAACAACCTTAAAATTATGAATTTGATATTTAAACAAAGTTACAATAATCATAGGAATATTTAGGATAAAAATCATAATAACTCATTTGGGTATCTAAGACTTGAAATTATAGACTAGATTAAATAATGCAAATCTGAACTTCTTGAATTAAAACCTTGATAAATTGCATAAATAATCATAAGATGTATGAATAACCATAATTCAAGAAACTATCAATTAGTATACAATTATACATAAATCAAGATTGAAAAATTTGTGCTTAAAAATTTAGTTTCCTAAGAAGACTTCTTGGTTGAAAGGAAACCAAGAATCAAACTGATATACCTTGCTTGATTAGCCTTGAGAAGATGAAAAGACTTGGTGGAGATCTTGAAAATTACTTAGCCTAAGTGTTGAGAAAGTTTTGGGAGACCAATGTAGGTTAGGGGATTTGGTTTCTTTGAAGAGTGATGTGAAGATTAAGTAGAGGGGGTATTTATACTGATTTTGGGGGTTATAAGGGTCATTTAATCAATAAAAAGTGGTCAAAATGTGTGGGGAAAAGGGCATGAAATCATATGGTGCAAAGGGCCTTTTTGACTCACTTTTTAAAAAGAAAAAAGATGCCAAACACAAGGGAGTGGGCATGGGACCTAGGTATGGCAGCATTATCCTTTCCCATGGTGCCATAGCATGGCATGGTATGGTCGCAATTCTAGCTAAGGGAATGCCAAAGGCTGCCGATGAAATCCATGCAACAATGGCAAAAGAATTACTCCAAAACAAGTCAATTACGCAACCTTCATATACCTTCATTTCGAATAATTCCAAAGGTAAACCAAACTACATCCTTAGTCTTAACTTCACATGACATTGCCCCCAAGACCACCTCAATAATCACATAATTAAACTAAGCTAATCACTAAGATTTCCTTCATTTCAAATTTTACTTAACTCAATAGGAATTCACTTGAACATTATCTTTTCACTCATGTATAGGCTTAAGTAGACCTAGTACATTACATCTATGCAACAAGAAATTATGACTCACCCTATAGGGATGTCATAGCGATAGGGATTTTAATGAATTCACATAACACATAGCACATAAGAACTAACGGTCGGGTAAGTATGACACACTCTATGAGGGAAAAACGAGACTTAGGAACTCTCACATTTCCACTTCATATCATAAATACACATCATATCATAACCATTATAATAATAACCATATCTAGTAGAACCATAATCATCAAATAACAACACATAGCATATATCTGTATGAGAGTCTTTAAGATGTCCAACAATGGCTCTAGTTATAGAATAGGACGGGGCCAAGACGTGTCTCGGGCTCACCCTTAAAGTAAATATAACATAATTAGAAGCATAATAAGGTAGATGGATGGTGGTGAAATGACCCCAGAAGTGCCCAAAAGTGTGCATCGAAATGCTCAGATTTTTAAATTTCACATATCTCAAAATCCATTTGTTATTTTGAAAATACGACTTCATATTCTTGTTCAGGGGTAAAAATTAGGGGGAAAATGGTCTAACCCTGATTTTCGAGCAAACGATTAGCAGTTTCGATTTACATAATTTTCAATTTCGAGAGACAATCTGCGACAACACCGGATGCGCAGCTGTCACGGACATATGCTAACTTGTCCTTTGCGATAGGTCCGCATTTTGGACCTATGTATTTCGCTACTAGTGATTTCTATCTCAGTCCAAGGCTTTGGGGACTTGGGCCTAAGTATTCCCTAACGTGTCTTTATCCATACTTAGCCTTATTTCACGTCTGTATTATCCTAATCATTACCCAATACTCTCTAAAATACAACCATATTTTCACTTCAAAATTCAAGACTCAAAACCCTCATCCAGAATTAAGGATTCGCTTCAAGCTTCAAGCCTCCATTTTCAAACTTCATTAAGAACTTCCCCAAAGCTAAGGTTTGTGGTGTTGAACCATTGGGTCCTTTCACCCATGGTGCCTAAGCCTCCTTTTTACTAATATTGCATAATTTAAAGTTGATT
>JAOTQR010061308.1:2626-13894 GCA_025774065.1 Solanum ossicruentum | reverse complement strand
ACACATCCTTGGTCGCGGAAGCATTGGAGTAACAACTAGAGCATAAAACAAGGATAAGGGGCTAAGGGAGGTCTTTCACAACATAAACATCAAAGAATCAAAGAGAGTCAAAGCTCATAGCTTCATTACATAACTTGTCCAGCAACACCTCTACGCTTAGATTTAAATAGGGGCCCTAGATAACTTTCCGAGCTCACCCTCATAGTCAAAAGCATACAAATAGATAATGAAAGTCTTTACATAACATAAGAACAAGAGATATCGTCCCCGGAGTTAAGGACTCACCAAACTTGCTTTGAGAAGATAGTATTAGCCATGCGGAGGAGGGGGGATGATCGTGAGGAGCTCCAGTTCCTACATGATAACATCATGTAGGCATTGAGTGTGCATTAGTATGTTTTGAATGTACTAAGTATGTAGGATGCAATGCAACAAGAGATAGGCAACATAATCAAATGCATAATCTTAAGCAAGAGACAGTATATTGGCAACATGGCATGCATGAACAACGTTTGAAGTAAAACATGCTTATATAGGACATATTACATGTGTAGGAAGAGACCATTATCATAGACCAAGCAACTCCATACTTGGAATCCAAGGCATGCCACCCGCTTGGAAGGTGGATGAGGTATCTACCCCTCATCTTTGGTAGTACGGGATTGCCACCACCCGACAAGGTGGATGAGGTATATACCCCTGATCTATGGTAGTTAGGGATTGGCACCACCCAACAAGGTGGATGAGGTCGACAAGGTGGATGAGGTAATTACCTTCATCTATGGTAGTATGGAATTGCCACCACCCGACAAGGTGGATGAAGTATATACCCCTTATCTATGTGGTATGGTCACTTGCAACACTATAGATACTTTTTATGAATTCAATATATTTATACCTTCCTTGCATCATCATAAAGTCATTCAAGTCATAGGTCATGTAATGGATCATCAATAAGTCAAGAACCCTGAACCGGGCATTTTATCAAACACTTGGTGGATGTTTAATGCTAGTGTAAAATCATTCAATTCAAGAGTGAAATTATGTAAGAAAACTTGAAGTTATTCAACCCACCAACACTTGGTAATACCATCTTGCAACATACATTGAAACCCCTCATCAAATGTCAAAGTAGATCTTAGATTCATAGCTCAAAATATGCTTAAATAGTCACCTTTTTACAAAACCCCAACATAGTTCATAGTCAAATTCATAATAAGAAGACCCATAAGTAAATCAACTTAGAAACAAGTAAATTATGTACAAAGGAAGCTTGGGCACCATGGGTGAAAGGACCCAATAGTTGAAACCCACATACCTCAACTTTGGAGAATTCCTTGATGAAGATTGAGATGATAACGTAGAGCTTGAGTGAATTCCTTAAGATCTGGAATGAGTTTGGAACCATTGCTTTTGAGTGAAATATTTGGCTAAGTGTTTGAGAAGGTTTTAGAGAATGTCTTGTATGATATAAAGGCGACATATCGCTAATGTAGGTGTTTTTATGCATGGAGAGGCTTAGGCCCAAGACCCAAAAGCCTTGGACCGAACAACAAAAATTGGGCAAAATTACTAATGATTCAAGCCCTAGCCATGTCGCACTAGGGGCACGAATTGTCACTGGAATTTGCAAATTATGGAAAATAAAATTTTGATATGGTCACTCTAAAATAAGGCTTGGATCCATTTCCCACTCAATTTTTCCCTTGATCAAGAATATGAAGTCGGATTTTTGATATCACACATGTATTCTGAGATATATGGGGATTACGATTATGGGCACTTGCGAGGCACAATTTTTGGACTTTTTGGGGTCGTTTCAATATCTCCCCCTTGGGAACACCCAATGTAAAAAAAAGCGTACATAAGAAGAGTAATCATGAAGAAATCATCCCCAATAAGAATGTAATAATGCACTTAAATATCATTTCAAAAATCTCAACATAAGTGGCAAAATCACCATAAACTTGTCAACATAAATATGAATGCATGCAAATGAAATAAAGGGCTGATACTTGAGACATGAAATCACATAGAAGACTTAGAATTAATTCCTTAGGCTTGTGTAGAATGGAAGAGATAGGAATATCGCTTTTGGATATCTACCTCGGCTTCCCATGTGGTACTTTCAACTTGGTTTCTCCAAAGAAGCTTGACGGAAGCAACATCCTTGTTCCTCAACCTCTTCGCTTGCCTATCCAAAATTTCTACTGGAACCTCTTCATAAGTCAAATTGTCTTCAACAATACCCACAACATCAAGAGGCATAATAGCATCACCCACACACTTTCTCAACATAGACACAAGGAAGACCGGATGAACCATATCACATCATTGGGCAACTACAACTCATAGGCCACCTTACCAAGCCTCCTCAACACCCTATAAGGACCCACAAATCTAGGACTCAATTGTCACGACCCAAGCCTAGGACCTAGATGTGACCAACGAATGGGGAACCTGAAGGAACCCCAAACAAGCATCATAACATATCATTATGCATCTTTGGTCGTGGAAGCAATTAAAATGACAATGAGATATAAACATAAAAAAGGGAATTTGGGCTAAGGGTAAACTTCCATATCATATCATCAAGAAAACAAGATAGTTAAGGCTCATAGCATAGATAGCATGTTCAACAACACCTCTACTACAAAGATAAGAGTGGGGGCCACGACAACAACCGGGCTCACCCTCATAGTCAATACATAAATAAAAGAAAGATAGTCTTAATACATAACAAGAGATCACAAGTAACATCCTGGAATGGACTCACCAACTAGATTGAAAGACAATCGTACTAGCCGCATGGAGGAGGAGGATGATCAAGCGGTATACCGATTCCTACATGGTGACATCATGTAGGCATAGAGTATGCATTAGTATGTTTGAATGTACTATGTATGTAGGATGCAATGCAACAATAGATATGCATCATAGGAAAAATGTATAATAATCCTCAGTAGGTAGCGTAATAGCAAGATTGCATGTATGACTAATGCTTATGTAAAAGATGCTTACATAGAACATAATACATGTGTAAGAAGAGACCACTATCATATTGGTGAATCATTGTACCCTACCACCCTTGATGATTGAGGTACAAATCCCTTCAATTGGTTGGTGGATCGTCGCACCCTACCACCTGTGGTGACCGTGCTATGAAACCCCCAACATGGTTGCCAAGGTACAAAACAACCGACATGGTTGATGGATCGTAACAAGCTACCACCCCTGGTGACCAAGGTACAAACCCCCGACATGGTTATCAAGGTACAAAACCCCCGACATGGTTATTAAGGTACGAACCCCTTGACACGGTTACCCGGCGCACAACCCCCAGTAGGGCAAGGTCATATTCCAACACTATCTAGAGAATACCATATACATACATTCATCTCATTATCATTTCATCAACATGTCATCATCATAAAGCCATACAACTTATAAGACATGCATAGGACCTTCAATTCCTCAAGAACCCATAACCGAATATTTTATCAAACACTTAGAGGGTGTATAGTGCTAGTGTAAAATCATAAAATTCAAGAGTATTATCATGCTATAAAATTTGATGTAAAACCATTAATAGATACTTGGTAACACCATCAAGCAATATATATCAAAATCCTTCATCAAATCTCAAATTAGATCTTAGATTCATAGCTCAACATATAGTAAAATAGTCACAATTTTATAGACCCCAACATAGTGTACAATGATTTTTCATAATTAATAAGATCCATTTGTAAAGCAACTTTAAATCATGAAATTTATGGTAAAAGGAAGCTTGGCATCATGGGTCAAAGGAACCTATGAAAGAAACCGAGATACCTTAGCTTTGGAGATGAACTTGATGAAGATTGGAGATGGAGACTTGAAGCTTGTATGAGATCCTTTAAATCAGGACAAGTTTTGAGACTTGAGTTTAGGAGACGAAATATTGGCTAAGTGTTTGAATGGGAATTGGGGAATGTTTTGAATGACATGAGGGTGAAAAATGGGCTAAGTAAAGATATTTTCATGTTTGGGAATACTTAGGCCCAAGACCCAATAGTCTTAGACCGCACAAAAATTAACTGGGCAGAAAACACAAAGATCCGCATCATAGACTTGTCGCGAAGACAAGATTTCTTCATCTACGCGCCCTAGCTGCATCTTGCCAGGGGCCCACGAACTAATAAGATCGAGGTTAGAAAAAATACAAAGATGGAGTGAATACTAGAATGCAGAAGCAACGACAAAAAAAGAAAGATAAAAGCTAATTAATGAGATGGGAAATTCAAAGGAAAGATCCAAGAATTTCCAGGAAATTGATATTCTAAACCGCTTTATGAGTAACTAAAGACAATAATTAGCATGTAAACTAATCGCCTTCTAAAGAATACCAAAAAGAAATCAAATATATCATAAGAAGAAAGTACTTTATACCTCAAACTATGAACTAGTAAAGGTTGCAAGATAAATTCTCAAAGAACAAGTCACAAAGGTTCAATAAAAGTCTCTCAAATATTATTAATATCAATCTGATTGTCTTTTATGAAAGAAAAAAGACTCCTATATATATTATAGGGTCCTTGGACATCCAAGAGTCCTTAGGTTAGGCCCAAGGAGTATCCAAAACCTAAAAAGACAATTACAAGGTAAATTCTACTCTAGAAAGGAAATAAAATTACCTTAACAAGGAATAGACCTAGTAGTTCTAGGAAAGCATTAAATGGTACTAGGATACCTTACATAGAACAAGGAAAACACTAATAACCTATATATAAATAAGGAAATAAGGTAAAACCCAACTAGGAAAAGAATCTTGAAAATTTTGAAAAGTTTGACTACTCTTCTCTGCAAACTTGGGAAGAAAGCAACCTTTGTTGTGGCTGATTCTTGGACTCTTCTTGGCCTTATATGCATGAAATTTAACATTAAAATTCTTCATTTTCGACTTGAATTTGCGCTACCAAATAATTGTACCATTTAGACAATTCATCCTTCTTGGGAAAGCTCTTCTTCTCCAACAAGACACCTTTGGATATGCAATTGAAGCCCATTGAGCTTATCATTAAGCTCCTTGGTTTGAGATCGAAGTTATGGGCATCCTTTGATCTTTCAAAGCTTCATCCTTTTCATCCTTGTCCTTCAATGGAGTAGAGCTTCGTATGATGCTATTACAAACTTCACTGGAATTTGCATTTTAAAAAAAATGAAATTGCTAATCGCTTGCTCTTAAATCGGGGTTAGACCTATTTTCCACTCAACTTGACCCATGAACAAGAATATGAAGTTGAATTTCCGATATCACACACGGATTTTGAGATATGTGAAAATTACGATTTCGGGCAATTTTTGGGGTCATTACAATATCTCCCCCTTGGGAACATTCGTCCGTAAATGTCAAAGAAACGTATCTGAGAGATGTAAACATGAAAAATTTCAGCCCACATAAGGATGCAACAATGCACTTAAACATAAACATCACTTCGAAATCTCAACACAAGAGTAAAATCATCATGAACTTGTCGAATTAAACATGAATGTATCCATATGTTATGGGCCGAACTTAGACTTGAAATCACATAGAGAACTTAGAGTGATACCTTAGGCTTGAGTGGAGTGGAAAAGATAAGGATATCGCTTTTGCATGTCCACTTCAGCTTTACATGTAGCACTTTTGACTTGTTGATTCCTCCAAAGGATCTTAACGGAAGCGACATCCTTGTTCCTCAATCTCTTCACTTGCCTATCAAAAATCTGAACCTGAACCTCTTCATACGACATGTTGTCTTCAACAAACCCCACAAAATCAAGAGGTATAATAGCATTGGGATTACCCACACACTCCCTCAACATCGGCACATGAAATATCGGATGAACCAATTCCAGTTCTCAATCCAATCCATAGACCACCTTACCAATCCTTCTCATCACCCTATAAGGGCTCACATATCCAGGTTTCAACTTTCCCTTCTTAACAAAACAGACCACGCCCTTCACGGGTGACACCTTCAAATAAACCCTATCATCAACTTTGAATTCAAGCTCCCTTCTCCTCACATCAACATAAGACTTTTGATGACTTTGGGCCATCTTCAACCTTTCTCTAATCATTCTAACCTTCTCAAGAGCCTCCATAACCAGGTCTGGTCCCAACAAGGCCACCTCACCGACCTTAAACCATCCAACCAGTGATCTATATCATCTACCATAAAGAGCTTCAAATGGAGTCATACCGATGCTAGAATGATAGCTATTGTTGTAGGCAAACTCAATCAATGGGAGATGATCATTCCAACCACCTTTAAGCTCTATTACACAAGCTCTAAGCATCCTCAAGGGTATGAATGGTCCTTTCAGCTTGGACATCCATTTAAGGGTTGAAGGCCATAGAAAGCTTAACTCTAGTACCAAGACCCCTTTGGAAGGACCTCCCAAAATATGAAGTAAATTGAGCTCCACGGTCTAGTATGATGGATAAATGAATCCCTTGCAATCTTACCAAGTCATGGATGTACAACCTTGCATACTCTTCAGCACCATATATGGTCTTAACCAGTAGAAAGTGAGTTGATTTCATCATCCTATCAACCAAAACCCAAATGGAATAGAAACCCTTCCTAGTTTTGGGCAACCCAACTACAAAGTCCATATAAATCTCTTCTCACTTCAAAGTAAGGACCTCTATATCTTGGGTTAGGCCACCCGGCCTTTGATGTTCGGCTTTGACTTGTTGACAACTATAGCAATCGAAGATAAATTTTGCAATATCTCTCTTCATGCCTCCTCACCAATACAACTCTCTCAAATCCCTATACATTTTAGTAGAACCGGGGCGAATAGAATAGGATGAGCTGTGAGCCTCATCAAGAATTCTCTCTCTCAATCCATCAACACAAAGCACACACAACCTACCTTGGTATCTAAGTGAACCATCTCCACCTTGGGAGAAAACCTCCACCTTCCTATCACCAACCTAAGGCCTTCAATTCTAGCAAGGAGGGATCAAGATCTTTCTTAGCTTTCACCTCCTCAACCAATGAAGATTTAGAACCATCCACAACAACAACAACACCGTTATTCACTTCCCCGAACCTAATCCCAATCTATCCAAATGATGGACCTCCCTAGCCACCTCCTATTACCACCATCATGAGCTACGCTACCCATAGACACCTTACTCAAAGCATCCGCCACCACATTAGCCTTACCCGGATGATAATGCACAATCATATCATAGTCCTTAAGGAGTTCTAACCATCTCCTTTGCCTCAAGTTAAGATCTTTTGGAGTGAAGATATATTGGAGGCTCTTATGTTCGGTGAACACATCTACATGCACCCCATACAAGTAATGATGCTAAATCTTTAATGCAAATACCACGGCGGCTAGTTCAAGATCATGGGTAGGGTAGTTCTTTTCATGCACCTTGAGTTGCCTAGAAGCATAGGCTATGGACCTTACAATTTTGCATTAAAAACAACCCAACCCAACTCTAAAAGCATCACAATACACGACAAATCCCTCTAGCCCATTCAATGTGACAATATAGGAGAAGACACAAGCTTATTGTTCAATGTTTGAAAGCTCCTCTCACACTTATCAGTCCACAAAAACTTGGCCTTCTTTTGAGTCAATTTTGTCATAATAGAAGAGAACCCATTCACGAATCTTCGTTAATACCCTGCTATGCCGAAGAAACTCCTAATGTTCGACGGGGTCAATGGTCTAGGCCAATTTTTAATCATATCGGCCTTCTTAGGATCCACCTTAACACCGACACCATATGCCCTAGGAAGGTAACCTCCTTCAATCGAAATTCACACTTTTCATATTTAGCACATATCCTCTCCTCCCTCAATCTTTGCAACACAACCCTCGAATGAGTCTTATGCTCCTTCTCACCAAGAGAATAGATCAAAATATCATCAATGAATACCACAATAAATGAATCAAGATAGGGTTTGAAGACCCTATTCTTAAGGTCCATGAAGATGGCTGGTGCATTGGTCAACCCAAAAGACATCACAACAAACTCATAATGCCCATATCTAGTTTGGAAGGCCGTCTTGGGAATATCACACTCCCTCACCTTCACTTGATGATACCGAACTGAAGATCAATCTTAGAGAAATGGATAGCCCTTTGCAATTGATCAAACAAATCATCAATCCTTGGAAGAGGATACCTATTCATGATGGTGACCCTATTAAGTTGTTGGTAGTCAATACACATCCTAAGGGATCCATCCTTTTTTTCACAAATAATACCGGTGCACCCCAAGGTGATTGGCTAGGCCTAACAAGTCCCTCAATTGTTCCTTCAACTCCGTTGGGGCCATGTGGTAAGGGGGAATAGAAATGGGTCTACTATATGGAAGGAGATCTATCCCAAAATCTATTTCCCATCGGGAGGAACATCAGGAAGGTCATTTGGCAAGACATCAAGAAACTCATTTACGATCGGAACCGACTCTATAGGGCGGACCTTGGACTCCACATCCCTTACCCTCATAAGATGATAAAAACACCCCTTGGAGATCAATCTATGGGCTTTAATGCAAGTGATGAACCTACCCTTGAGCACCACGTGCCGACTCTCCCACTCAAGGACGAGGTCATTTGGGAATTGGAATTTGACCCTGCGGGTTCTACAATCAATAGAAGCATAGTATGCATGTAATCAATCTATCCCAAGCATGACATCAAAATCTACCATTGTCTAACTCAACAAGATCACAAGGCAATATTTTATGCAAGATGCAAATGGGACCATTTCTATAGACTTTCCTAGCAACAAATAAATGCACCAATAGGGGTAGATACCTCATTTGACTCATACAACAACTCGGGGTCAAAATGGAACTTTTTGGCAACAAAGGGGGTAACAAAAGAAAGAGGGGTAAGTGGATCAATCAATGCATACACATCAAAGTAAAAGATTTTCAAACATCAAGCACCTCATGATCCCTTGCCTTCCATGTAAAGCAAAAATTGTGCCTTGGGGCACCATCTTGTCGGTCGCCTCTCTCCAAAGAAACCTCATTAGCACCTCGTGGATAAACCTCCTTGCCCTTATTGCGATTTCTAGAGCAATCCACTTTTTTGTAACCCATTTCCCCACAACCATATCATGCATTAGTATCTCTCAAGTATGGGCCCTTTTGACCCTTACCACACCTAGGACACACCTCATTAGGAACCACTACACCAACACCTTGGGTTCTTGGGAAGTCATTGGCAAGTCCTCTATTAGAAGCATGAGAAGACCCTTGGCCTCGGTGGAACTGGCCACCCTTTTGGATTTGGAACTTGGCATCAAAACGAACTCTATTAGCATCATGTCCCCTTATCTTCCTCAATTTCTCCTCTTCCATTTTCTCAGCATAGGTCATCAAACATGACAAATCCATATCCACTAATCAATATGGCAGACCAGTACTCCTCACTAACCAAGTCGGAAACACCCATCAAAAATTTGAACTTAAGGGCTTACTCCCTCACACTCATAGACCCTTGTCTCAAATTCATAAATTCCACCAACATAGATTCCCTAAGTTCAAGGGGGAAGAACCAATTAAGGAAGGCCACCTTGAACTCCTCCCAAAGCACCACATAGTTGACTCCCTTTTCCTCCTTCCATCGGTTGTACCATATTAGTGCCACCCCTTTGAGTTCGTAGGCCACCAACTCCGCCTTATCTTCCAACCTCACACCCATGATAGACAAAATCTTGTAGACTTCATCAATGAATTCTTGAAGGTCCTCACTCACCTTTGACCCATGGAATTTCTGGGGATTCATTCTCATGAAGTCTCTCACTTGAGAAGCCAGTGTTGGAGCATGAGGAGCTTGGGCCCCTTGATTGGATTGATTAGCCACAACTTGTGCAAGCAAGGTGAGAACATCCCTAAGCTCTCCATTGGCCAGTTCCTCCTCGTGTGTGCGGGCTCGTTTTCCTCTTGTGTTAGGAATGATCTAGCATAGAAAAGGATAATCATTAAGGGGGAAAACTTACTTCAACTCTATAGCACAACTTAGAACATGAAGAAGGAAAACATTTCCTAAAATGTCTCATAGCCTCCTAATCATAGTTGTGGTGCACAACACAACCATCAATAAGACTCTAATAAATGTGGTGTGTTGAACTCTGAGGATCTAACAAGCTAGTGCTATGATACCATCTTTGTCACGACCCAAGCCTAGTGCCTAGATGTGACCAGCGAATGAGGAACTCGAAGGAATCCCAAACAAGCCTCATAGCATATCATTACACATCCTTGTCGCAGAAGCAATTAAAATGACAATAAGAGATAAACATAAACAAGGGAATCGGGGCTAAGTGTAAACATCCATACCATATCATCAAGAAAACACGAGAGTCAAGGCTCATAACATAGATACATAATATGTCCAACAACACCTCTACTACATAGATAAGAGTGGGGGTCAAGACGAACAACCGGACTCACACTCATAGTCAATACATAAATAAAAGAAAGATAGTCTTAATACATAGCAAGAGAACATAAGTTATGCCCCCAGAATGGAGGACTCATCAATTAGCTTGAGAGATAATCGTATTAGTCAGGTGGAGGAGAAAGATAATCAAGCGGTGCACCGGTTCCTACATGGTGACATCATGTAGGCATAGAGCATGTGTTACTACGTTTGAATGTATTAAGTATGTAGGATACAATGCAAAAATAGATTGGCATCATAGGAAAAATGTATAATAATTCTAAATAGGTAGCGTAATAGCAACATGGCTTGTATGATTAATACTTACGCAAAATATGCTTACATAGAGTATAATACATGTGTAAGAAGAGACCACTATCATATTGGTGGATCATCGCACCCTACCACTCTTGGTGATTGAGGTACAAACTTCTTTAATTGGCTAGTGGATCATCGCACCCTACCACTTGTGGTGCGGGTACGAACCCCCCAACATGGTTGGCAATGTACAAAACCCCCCGACATGGTTGATGGATTGTCATACCCTACCACTAGTTGTGGGCGAGTTACAAAACCCCCGAAATGGTTATCAAGGTACAAACCCCTTGACATGGTTATCAAGGTACGAATGACTTGACATGATTACCCAAAGCGCAACCCCAGAGTAGGGTATAGTCACATTCTAACACTCTATAGAGAATACCATATACATTCATTCATCTCATCATCATGTCGTCATCATTTTAACAACATTTCATCATAATATAACCATTCAACTCATAAGACATGTATAGTACCTTTCATTCCTCAAGAACCC
>JAOTQR010061297.1:0-13894 GCA_025774065.1 Solanum ossicruentum | reverse complement strand
CCTTAAACTTGGATTTCCTTGAAATTGAGTTAAGGGAAACTTGAAGCTTGAGATGGGTTCTTGAGTTCCAAAATTGAGCTTGAAATATCCTTGAATTTGAATGAGAGATTTGATAAAGTCTTGGAGAGATTTTAGAGAGGGTTTTGTGAGTTATAGCATTGAAAAATGGCTAAGTATGGAAGATTTCACGTTTAAATGGGCATGGGGCTATTACCCCGATGCCCTTTGGGTGAACCAAGGAAAAACGTACATTGGTCTGTGCCCTTGGTGCGACGCGGACCAAACACCCCTGACAAAATACACTACTTCGCGCCCCTGGCGCGTCGCGGCCTGGGCGCGTCGCAGCCTAGGCACGGACAACCATTGGAATTCAAAAATTAGCAAAAAATATTTTTTTCACTACGGGTCTTCTAAAATTTGAGTTATACCCATTTCCCACTCAATTTTGCCCCCCGATCAAGAATATGAAGTCTGATTTCCAAAATCACACACGAGTTTTGTGATATATGGAAATTACAATTATGGGGCATTCCGAAGCACATGAGGGGTGTTTCAGAGATGCATTAGAGAATAGAGAAACACTTTTGGGACATCATATTTTGTGATTTTTACATTGAAAATAGTATATTGTGATTTCTTATGAAGAACATTAGATTTCTTGATCTTAATGATTATACATAACCAAATCCGCAACTAGGGTTGTGGTTAGCCCACACTTGAAAACTTTTCCGCTTCCTGAAGTTCTATATTTAAGAACCAAATCTACAGTTTGTATGCCAAATTATGGGCCATCAGTGGTCCCATAAACTGGACTCCAGGTTATTTTTCTAACTAACTTTCCTGAACTCAAGGTTCTTAAACTGGGGTTCGTTACAAGGGCCATAGTGTCACGACCCAAAAATCGAGCGTGATGGCACTTACCTAACCTACCAAGGCAAGTCAGCGCAACACTTATTAACCCAACATAATGATAATAGTGGAAGATAAACGGTCTATGTATGATAAAATAAGCATATTAAACAATAAGCTAAAACCTTCCCAAAACTGGTGTCACATGTACAAGCCTCTAAATACAGAATACTCAAAGAAATACAAGTCTCAAATGTCTAGTTCTAAAATAGACATAACATGATAATTGGATTCCTCGACGGTTTACTGAAGATATAAGCAACTACCTCAGGGATAATCCAAAAGCTCGATCCTGTAATGAGAAAAGTCTATACAGATGGACCGGGCTTGTAACCTACATAATGTTGTGAGGGGTGAGCACCACACAACAGGGCACTCAACAAATGGAACTAACTTAATGTAAAGCAGTGTTCTATAGGGTACTCAACAAATGGAACCAACCTAAAGTAAAGCAATGAAGAGCACAAGTACTCCTTAATATCCAACCACATACCACCGAACTACAAACCTGCACACACAAATGTCCTAGCACAAAATATAAAGAAACTAAATAATATAGATATATACATATCACATAACATCACATCTCAAAAGGGGTCAAACAACAAACAAGTCAAATTATACAAAGGATATCAGGCTGGAAAAGATTTCATATAATAAAATCAAGATAGAGTAATATAAGATAGAGTGAATGCCAGGAGATGTAAATAACACAATATAATGTAAAATAATCATGATGCATGTCTGTCCTATGATACACATCCACTGATCATAATAATGCCTCAGATCGAAACCCATGGGGGCCACACATGGACCATGTATCAGCCGAAATCATTTCCCTTTGACAGTTACTTTCTTATCTAGCCAGAATCATTTCCCTTCAGCTTTTCATTTCTTTTCTTTTTAACTAGCTAGAACCATTTCCTTTTGGCTTTTCATTTTCAATGGGTCATCAAGCAAAAACATATATAGATGGCATGGTAATCATGTTCATATAAATAAATATGCAAATTGTCCATATGAATCGTATGTTTCCACAATCGAAACTAAGTAACTCAATATCTAAGTATCACATTTTTGTCAGTATCTCGATATAACACAATCTCAATATATAGTCACAGTCTCAATAACATTCACATCTCAAATAAGTACCATGTCGATATCAACATAAATTATTCAAAATATTTCCATAAATTTCACATCGACCCAAAGTACTCATATCTATACACATAGGAGTATAAAAGGTCCAATCATATTTAAAAAAAGGTTAGAAGTCCACTTGTCTTATATAAAGTTCCAAATCAAGCCAATTCCAAAGTTTCCCCTTTCTACGGTGCTTTAAATCACCAAAATCTATTCAAATATAGCACAATCACATGAAGAATCTAATGACACTAAAATCAATCAATTTTGAGAAAAAAGGTAAAATGGTCAAAAATTCAATGCCGGGTATGCAGAATATGGAAGCTAATACGTGAAAATGTTTTCCATATAATAAAAAATCCAATAGTTAAAACCATTTTGAAAATAGAGTTAAGATGAGGCAGCAAATAAAGGTTAGAAATCAATATCCAAAAAATGCCCAAATTTCACCATTGAAAACCCAAAATTGTAAGTTAAAAGCACAAATTATTCAATGGAAATAATTGAAATAGGTAAAAACAAAAGTAGTTACCCAATCATTTTGGCTTAAAAAACCTTGAAAATCATCTCTAGAATGAAGCTTGAAATATCAAAAATGATGAAAAGGGTTTAAATCACGACTTTAAAAACTATTGACTGATCATGTTAATTTCTTCTGCGTGAACACGGAAGCTTGAGATACTTAACCCTTTGATGTTCACGCTCCAATAGTAATGGGGTTGCAGTCAAGTATAAACCTAACCAGAGGTTAGGGTTGAATCCACAAGGAATATGGGGCTTGACTATGTTGATCCACTAACAATCATTTCAAGCATCAATCACTATATTCTCTAGAATGGGGGGGGGGGGGGGGGTGGCAATTCAAAGTAAAGAATAAAGAGAAATACTACACTACAAATGCGAGAAGATAGTCAAATTGGACAACTTGGGAATTGTGTTCCCCATGATTCGTTGACTCAATTACCCTAGACAACATAACTCCGATCAAGACATTGAATGCAGGATGGTAACTTAGGTTCTTCCAGCCTTCTTGTGAAGGTGAAGGTCAAATTTCACCATGGAACTTAGTTGGCAACCATGGCGAGCCAACTAACCATTTACCCATTGTCCCAGTCAACCTCCCTTTGGTCAGGTTTGGTGATTAGATGAGAACACATCAATCGAATCTTGTCATCTATTTTCCTTTTCCTATTTGTCACTACCTTGGTCGGGATCGTGATAGTAGGTGTGATTTAGTGTTGGCCACCACCAAACAACATTCAAAATGAAAGGAAGTAAACAATACATGCAAATACCCAATCAATGAAATGCACAAAATCTAGGTTATTTCAAGTCAACTCATCATAGTTATCACAACCCCAAGTTGTGGGTGCTTAGCTACTCATGGCTAAGGAAAAATCAACAACAATGAATATAAAAGACATGGTTGAGAGATTACCCATGAACAATAAAGAATAACACTACTTTGATATTGAAACCACAAGTTTGTATTAATGGAAGTTGAGCACAATATGATTTTCAATCCCCCAAAATGGGTCTTCAAATTAAAATAATGAAAACCTACACTAAACCCTAGAAAGTCTCTAAGAATATTCAAAGTTCTCTTTAGATCTGTGAAGTGTCCAATCCCCTTTTCAAATATCTTATCATTAACTATTTATATTATTTACAAAAAGACTCTAAAATCAAATAAAAATACAGCTGGCAGCACTTACGTCTCACAGATATGACTCGTAGGGTGACCTACGAGTCGTAATCAGACTTTTGTAGTCAGCACTTGGCATTTTGGACATGATTGCTATGATCCATTGCTACGAGTCGTGGTGTGCTCTACGACTCGTAGTGTCTTCTCGTAGTCCTGATTTGCAGTTCTTGGTCTAAAATTTTGGCACACTTTTTCTTATTACGAAAGCACATCCTACGAGTTGTAGTGAGACTTATGGCTCATAGGTTAGCCTCGTATGGCTGACCTTCACTATGTAATTTCTTAATTTTTCTCACAGTTTCTTTCTACGAGGGCACCCTATGACTCGTAACTTGAGCTACAACTTGTAGGGTGGCTCATATGTCCTATACTTCAGGAAAATCTGCAATTTTCTTTTGCCAAGCTGTATTTTCTACAAGAACAACAATAAAACAAATAAAAACCATTAAAAGTCGCATGAAAAACTTACAAAATCCCTTGTTTTAGGCATCAATCCCTTGTTTCAGGCATCAAATGTGTTGCATTTTGACAGCACATGAATACTCTCAACTTAGAATTGTTGCTTGCCCTCAAGCAATGACTCAACTAAGTAGACAATGAGAAATACATAGCAATTGTCCAAATGGCATATACATCACTTAACTCCAATTTAGGCACCCAACTCTCATTTTCAAAACTTGATTGCAAAGCTACCAAGCAAAGCAAAACATAATGATGCATCTGACAATCCAACTATGACAAGTGAATGAATATCATCAATACACAGTCACTAAACAAGTCACATGTCAATCATGAAATGTAAATGCACTTACAGAGAAGAAGTCCCTATATTTCACTTGAAAGCAATCAAAGTTCAAGGATTGTGCAAGCGTTCTTACTCTCACAAATGAAATTCATGCATGATAACTAACACCGTAGGCTTGCCCTTTTACTCATACTCCGTACTGTTGACTAGTTGAACTAGGATCATTTTAGGACTTAATGGGCTTGTAATCATGGGGTTTGGTATGGCATTTTAGGCAAGTAGCGACTAAAAGCTATCCTTGAAGCATGTTTTTCAACACTTATACCTTCATAACTCAACTATTTTCATTATATTCTCCCTTATTCTTCCTTTTCAAGCTTTTTCGAGTGCTTCTTTTTCTTTTTCAGCTGTGCCTTATTTTGTTAACTCATTTTGCTATTCTTTTCAATCCAAGGCACATTTCTTTTCTTTTTCTCTCACCCGGCACATAATCATTTTCTTCTTTCTTTCTTTTTTTTTTCTAACTAACCACCTCATTTTCATTACTTTACCACAACAAAGGCCACCCTCAACTTGGGCTTTTTGCCAAAATCAAGGTTCACATGTTCAAGGACAGACCAGGACCAATATCAAGGTATTTCACACAACAAGGTTAGGATAGCTAGGAGTCAAGAAAGAACAGGTACATGTAAAGCTCAAACATTTGGAACAAATGATTAACTACTACATTGGGTAGGTCATTTAGGTAAAAGTGGACTCACTAAACGAACAATGGCCCAAGATCCTTTCCTAATCAACCATATCTAGTAACAAGGCAAGTTCTGAGTTAGTACACAATGCATGAATATGACAAAATAGGGTCACACACACATGACACTGGATACGCAATCAAGATGGACTCACAGGTCATGCTTCAGGCATCAACTTGCCTCCTCTTTATCAGAACAAATATTGCCAAATAATCATATTCAAGATTGCAGTGGTAACAAATGATCCCAAAAATTTCGAGGGTACCCAATTTTCAAAACATTCATAAAATCATTCAAAATTATGCATATGCCAAAAGATGATAGTTTATATATATCTATAATTGTCTACACTACCTAAACATGCCTATTCAATAGAATTTAAAAATATCCACATGGATAAAGAAATACAACAAGAAAACCTTGGGATCAAAAATTGGAGAAGTTATGGACTAAAGGCTAGCATGAATGATACTTGAAGTAAACATGCTTATATATGGAATATATTACATGTATAGGAATAGACTATCATCATAGACTAAACAACTTAGTACTTGGAATCTAAGGTAGACCACCCCTTAGAAGTGATTGAGGTAATAACCCCTCATTTGGTTGACAGACATGACCACCCTCTGCAGGAAGTGATTGAGATACCAACCCCTCAATTAGTTGATGGCTTACCACCCCATCGAAGGTGATTGAGGTACCAACCCCTCAATTGGTTGATGCCTTACCACCCCCATCCAAGATGATTGAGGTACCAACCCTCAATTGGTTGATGGCTTACCACCCCTATTCGAGATGATTAAGGCATCACCCCTCAATTGGTTATGGTCAACTCACAATAGATACTTCTCATGGAATCAATACATACATATCACCTTTTCATCATCATAAAGTCACTTAACTTATATGCCAAGCATTAGGCCTTCAATAACTCAATATACATTAATTGGATATTTCAAACACTCGGTGGTGTGCAATGCTAGTTTAAAACAATGAAATTCAAGAGTAAAATCATGCAAGTAAATTCAATGTAAAACCACCCACCAATACTTAGTAATACCCTCATGCAATATACATCAAATTCCTTCATCAAATCTCAAGATAGATCTAAGATTCATAGCCTAAAACATGCATAAACAGTCATACATTTACAAAACCCCAACTTGGTTCATAGTAAAATTCAAAATAGAAGACCCATTAGTAAAATCAACTTAGAAACAAGTAATTTAGGTAAAATGGAAGCTTGGGCACCATGGGTGAAAGGACCCAATGGTTGAAGCCCGCATACCTTGACTTTGGAGAATTCCTGATGAGGATTGGAAATGGAGACTTGAAGCTTGGGTGAAATCCTTAAGATCCGGATGAGTTTTGGGACTTGAAATTTGGGGTGAAATATTTGTCTAAGTGTTTGAGAGAGTATTGGGGAATGTCTTGTATGATATGAAGGTGAAATATGGTTAAGGTATTCTTACGCATGGGAGGAATTAGGCCCAAGACCCAAAGCCTTAGACTGAAATAGAAAATTGTCAGCAAACTGTTCTCTCCACTATGGCTCCGCATCGCGGAGAGAATGCGTACATACCCTCATTAGAATGCGAAATTTTGGCGAAATGAAATTTCGCTACAGTTGCTCTAAAATCAGGCTATACCCATTTCCCACTCAATATGAAGTCAGATCCATAGCCAAAGCAAGATCTAGGGGTGGACGACTGATGCGATGCAGCAAGAGGGGTGTTGTAGTCTCCCCAACCCGCAGGCCTCTGTTGGGAACCAGATGAATTCTGACATATATTAAAAGAGTCATGAGATCCTTATCCTCCCTCTAAGCTAGCAAAGCTATATTAGCCTTGTGACACTGAAATGAATCTCCTCCCTTGGCCATACATCTAACTCCTGATGAGGCACGTGAGTATTGTCCTAAAGTACAGACCCTTTTGGGTTCCCCTAACTCCTCTCTCCGTATCAAATATGCCTTCTTGGCAACACTAACAACTGATTGAAATGAAGCTCAATTTCTAGATACCCAAAATATTGATTGTGTAATAGGAAAAATCAGTCCTCTAATAAATCGATGGACCTTCTCCTCCCCGATCGGAATAATAGTTGTAGTATGAAGAGATAACTAACAAAAGCAGATCTCATACTCTGAAACGATCATAGCGCCCTGCCTCAAACTTCCTAACTTCATATGACTCTCCTCACAGATATTCCAAGGAACAAATCAATCATAAAAGGAAAAAGAAAATATCTCCCAAGATATCGAGGGAGCCCCAACTTGAAGGGATCCTGTATAAGTCCTCCACCACTCCCTAGCTGGCCTAAAGAGCTGGAGAAAATAAACCTCACATCATGTGTCTCTGCTTTCCCACTACCTCAAGTAACTCTCTACACATAGTCAAGAATTCGTGAGCATCATCATTCTTGTTACCTCAGAATTGAGGTTGCTCCAACTTTTGAAATTTCTCATATCTTCATTGCTCATCATCATTAAAGACTGCTACTGGTGGTATCTCAATAATCAAAGTAGCTAGTGGCTGCTCCACCTAAACCTAGGCCTTAGTGGCTTTCTGCTAATATTAGGGCTAAACATTGACCAGAGTCTGTGAAGTACCCAGTATGTCAGCAAGGCTACCTGCATGCCCTAACGTCTCAAGTTCACCCAAAATGCTTAATAGAGTATCTTAGAGTAGCAGTTTCGTAGCATAATGATGAGGAACCTGCTTCTATCTAGGTTTCATGGCTGGCTTGTGGGAGATACCCTATTTAAAATCTCTCGTCATTGCAGCTCCTCAGCCCCAGCCTCTAGCTCTTCCACTAGAGCAGCCCCTTCCCCTAGCTGGGGTCTCAATAGCAACACCAAGAGTTGCTTCCCCTCAACCTAAAGCACCAGTAGCTCTAGTCCTCGCCATCTGTCAAAAGGACACATGACCACTTATCACTTAAATAAAATCCATGCACGAATTGATTAGAATGAAGAAAGAAAGAAGTTCCTAACATTCTCTGTAGCCTCTCTAAGATAAGGGGAAGATGCCTAAGCATCGATCCTTGAGACCTCAACATTCATTGGTCAAGGTCGTCCATCACCGAACACTTCGACGATGCGCCAAATATGCACTTGACCACATTCTCTTGCATTAATTGAAGGCTGAGGCCTCTGCATCTTTTGGCAACGTCATTGGTCATCATTGATCTAGTTCGATGATTTGTTGAGCCTCTTCCTACATCACTTTTCTGTCATGAACATGGGGTTCTGAGCACTGTAAGTTTGGGAGATCACAAATCATTTTGGTACTCTTCTAATTGTGTCGACAACTTTCCTTCTAACCATCTTTTTGGCAATGTTTCTCCTTTTCCTTAATTTTATAAGTATTGTCCATTTATGCCCTTCTATTGTCATTCCTAACAAAAAACATGGAATTTAATTATACAATGGAGCATATAAGCACAAATAGGACAACATTTCTTCACAATCTAAGCCCCAAATGAGTCCAAGATATGGACTCATCAATCATTCATCCTTGAATGAGATAGAATCACACTTGAGTAGAGTTGAAAGATAGCCATCATCTTAACATAGATGCAATAATGCAAACTTAATCATCATCTTTATAAGATCATTAATCTTATGCATCAAATATCATTCAAAAATAGTTTCATTATTATGCATGCATGCAACATACAAGGAAACACATATTCGTATGAATTTGGAAACATAGATCATATTAGGTATCTTAGCCTTGAGTAGAAGGAGAGAGGTAAGGATATTGTTTTATCATGTACACCTCGGCTTCCCAAGTAGTACTTTCAGCTTGTTGGTTTCTCCATAATACTTTGACAAATGCAACCTCTTTTTTTTCTCAATCTCTTCACTTGCATGCCCAAAATCTCAACAAGCACCTCTTCATAAGTCAAATTCTCTTCAATAGCCACATCTTTCAAATGGAACAATAGAATTAGGATCAACCATGCATTTCTTTAATATCGACACATGAAACACCAGATGAACCATAGCTCCATAGGAAAATATAACTCCTAAGCTACTTTACCAATTCTTTTGTAAATTGAATAAGGTCCCACATATCTAGGACTCAATTTGTGATGTTTGCCAACACAAATTACTTCTTTCATTGGTGAAATCTTCAAATACACCCAAACACCTTTCTCAAACTCGAGATCCCTTCTCCTAACATCGGTATGAGACTTTTGACTATTTTGGGCAGCCTTCAACCTTTCTCTTATGACCTTTACCTTCTCTATAGCACGAGGCACCAAATCCATTCTAATCAAAGAGATTTATCCAACTTCAAACCATCCCACCATGGACCTATATTGTCTACCCTACAAAGTTTCAAATTGTGCCATATTAGTACTTGAGTGAAAACTATTATTACAAAAAAAAATCAATAAGAGGCAAGTGATCATCCCAACTTCCTTTGAAATCAAGTACACTTGCCCTCAACATATCCTCCAATGTTTGGATTGTCCTTTCGGCTTGGCCATCTATCTGAGAATGAAATACACTACTTAGTTTTACCTTTATTACCAAGGCCCTTTTGAAAAGACTTCAAAAAGTGAGAGGTAAATATGTGGCACCTCTCTGAGAATGAAATACACTACTTAGTTTTACCTTTATTACCAAGTCCCTTTTGAAAAGACTTCGAAAAGTGAGAGGTAAATGTGGCACCTCTATCAGATATAATAGATAACGGTACGCTATGCAACCTTGCCAATTCGTGAATGTAGACATTAGCATAATCTTCGTCATCATAAGATGTCTTCACTAGTAAAAAGTGGGTTATTTTTGTCATTCTATCCACAACCACCCATATTGAGTGTAATTGTTTCCTAGTCTTTGGCAAACTCATGACAAAATTCACATTCACTTCCCCCCATTTCCGTGTTGGATTTTCAATATCATGAGCTAGACCATCCATTCTTTGGTGTTCCACCTTCATATGTTGAAAATATGCACACCCTGTCACATACTTTGCTATGTCATTCCTCATGTCATTCCACTAATAATACACTTCTATCAATTCTCTATACATTGTTTTGGATCTCGAATTAATAGAATACATAGAATTATGAGCTCAATCAAGTTTGACCATCTACATTGGGCACATATATTCACCTTGGTAACAAAGCACTTCATCTCCCTTTGTGAGAAAACCTCTACCTTCTTATCAACTACCAACTTCTTCTATTCAATAAAAGGAGGTTCCATGCCTTGTTTCTATCTCACCTCCGCTATTAAAGATGATTCTGCTCTGTCTTGTACAAATACACTACAATTATTCTAGCCATTCAACCATACACCCAAATGAGCCAAATGGTGCACTTCTTTAACTATTTCTATCTTCCCATCTTTAACATGTGCAATGCTTCCAATGGACATTCTATCAATGCATTAGCCATAGCATTTGACTTGTTGAGTTTATATATCATAGTCATATCATAATCCTTCAAAAGTTCCAATCACCTCCTTCGTTATTCAAACACCTCTGGCTAAACACATATTGCAAACTCTTGTACACCAATTATCAACATGCGCCAATATAGATAATGTCATCTAGTCTTCAATGCAAACACAATGGCCAACAACTCAAGATCATGAATTGAATATTTCCTTTCATACACCTTCAATTGCCTTGAGGCAATGGCAATGACTTTCTCTTGTTGCATCAAAACACAACCTGAGCCGATATGTGAGGTATCACAATACACAATTTTTGGACCTTTGAGCAATGTAAAAGTAGGAGCCGATGTAATACGATCCTTCAACATTTGGAAAATCGTCTGATATCCATCAAACCATAGAAATTGCATATTTTTTTGGGTCAACATAGTAAAAGGACAGGCAAAGGAAGAAAACCCTTCAACAAATCTTCTATTATATCCTGCTAAATCCAAAAAGATCCTAATATTTGATGGAAACAACAGCCTAGGACAACAGTTCACTGCCTTTGACTTGTTTGTCTCTACTCTAATATCGTCACCTGAAATGATGAGGTGAAGATAATACACCTCCTTCAGCCAAAACTCACACTTGCTACACTTGGAAAATAGTTGTCTATCTCTTAAGGTTTGTAACACAATCCTCAAATGATCCTCATGCTCCTTTTCATCCCGTGAATATACCAATATATCATCTATGAATACAACCACACACATATCCAAATACGATTTGAAGATTCTGTTCATCAAATGCATGATAGAGGTGCGGAATTCGTTAGTCCAAAAGGCATAACAAGAATACGAAGTTATAATATAGAGTTCTAAATGCCATCTATTGATTTCATCGTCTTTCACTCTCAATTGGTGATATTTCAACTGAAGATCAATCTTACAAAAGTAACTTGCACCTAGTTGGTCAAATAGGTCATTGATCCTTGGTAGTGGATACTTGTTTTTGATAGTTACTTTATTTAATTGCCTATGATCCACACACATCTGAAGTGGACCATCCTGCTTCCTTAGAAACAATATAGGAGCACCCCATGGAGACACACTATGTCTTATGAATTCTTTATCAAGCAAGTCCCTTAATTGTTCCTTTAATTTTTTCAGCTCTGCTGGGGCTTTTAGATATGGAGGTATAGAAATAGGTTAAGTGTTAGGCAAAAGATCAATACCAAAATCAATTCCCTTATGGGGGAATAGAAGGAAAATCATTGGGAATGACATCAGGGAACTCATTGCCTATAGGGACTGAATCAAGAGTAGGAACTTTGGACTCAAGATCCATGACTCGAAAAACATGATATATGCAACCTTTGAAAATGGTTTTCATAGATTTCACATAAGAAATACACTTTTTTTTGAACACCTGATTGGTACCCTTCTATTAAAGAATAGGTACATTAGGAACATGGAATGTGACCCTACAGGTTCTTAGATCAGTAGAAGTATAAGATGCGTGCAACCAATTCATACTGATGTCACATCCAAGATACGCCTATATTTTAAGGTCAAAGCGATTGTCAATAGTAAAAACCTAACCAAGGTTAGGGTCAAATCCTATAGGAATACGAGGCTTTGACAACTTGGTTCACCAATAAAATGTCAAGTAACTCAATTCTCAAGGAAGTGCAATAATTGATAAAAAATTAAATTAAACTAATAAAAAGGAGAGCAATCAAAGTTTGAGAGCAACTTGGGAAATTATGTTCCCATGATTCACTAACCTAAATAACCCGGGTAATACAACCTCAATCGGGACATTGCATGTAGGACGGTAATTTAGGTCCTTCAGCTTTCTTCTGAAGGTGAAGGTTGAATTTCACTATGGTGCTTGGCTAGCTACCATAGTGTGTTAAACTTACCATTACCTATTGACCCAGTCAACCTCTCTTTGGCCAGGTTTGGTTGATCAGATTCTCATACATCAATCAAATTTTGTTAACCATTCTCTTTTCTTATTCATCATTACTTGGATCGAGATAATGACACTAGGCGAGGTTTAATGTTTGTCACCATTAAACAATATGCAAAATGATGGAAAATGGCTAATACATGCAAATGTATAACTCAAGAAGCGCAAATAATATGGGCTTTCTAAGCTAGATTCTCATGGTTTTTCCAACCCCAAGTTGTGGGTTTAGGTACTCATGACTTGGGAAACTAAATCAACAATAAATGAAGAAGACATAGTTAATCACTTACCCAAAGAGAATGAAGAACAAGAAAACCCACTTTGTATTTTGAATCAAAACCTTGAAAGATGAAGTGAATCCACAAGTGAATCTAATCTCCAATTTTGTTGCTCTAAAGATAAAACCCTAAAGCTACTCTAAACTTCTGTGCTCTCTATGTATCCTCTCTCAAAATCTGTGTAAAACTGAAAAACATTTTGCTAAAACCCTAAAATATATTATTTATAGTATTTACATATGAGTCCTTAATAAATAGAAAATCTAGTCAGTGTCTGCTACGACTCGCAGTTACGACTCGTAGGGTGCCCTACAATCCGTAATCTGGCTTTCGTGGTCAACATTTTGTATTTTGTTCTTCATTGCTACGATACACTCCTACGGTCATAGTCTACTTTACGGCTCATAGTGCCTTTTCATAGTCCACACTTGTATTTCTTGGTCCAATCTTGATCAACACTAGAACTTCTTACGAGACCACCCTTTACGAGTCATAGAAGGGACTACGACTTGTATCTGGGGCTCGTATGGCTGAACTTTAAATCTTTAAATTTTCCTTTTGAACACTGTAAATTTATACAAAGCCACCTCTACAACTCGTAGGTTGGGCTATGACTCATAGTGGGACCCGTATGTCCTAAAAATTTAGTAAGACTTGTAACTTTTCCCAAAATTGGGCCAACCTGTATTTCCTACAAAAACACATAAAAACATAAAAGTCGCATTGAGAACACATAAAATCCTAGGTTTTAGGCATTAAATGTGTTGTATTTTGACAGCACATCAACACCCTCAACTTAGAATTGTTGCTTGTCCTCAAGCGACGAACCAATCTAAATAGATAATAAAGTAACACATAGCAATCAACCTAATGGCACATACCATACTCAAATCCAAAGCAGGTAACCATACCAGCATTTTCAAAACAAGATCATGTAGCTATTTAACAAACCACATCATATTGATACATTTGACAACACAACTATGACAA
>JAOTQR010061276.1:0-13895 GCA_025774065.1 Solanum ossicruentum | reverse complement strand
CTCCTTATATCCTTCTTGGACTGATCATATAGTCCATTTAGGATGCTAAAACATGGGTCCAAGTTACACCCTTAACATGGACTTTATTCATAATCGAACTTGGACAAATTCGACGTCGCGCCTCGTCTCCGTTAAGCTAACAAATTTGAGCTAAGAAAGTAGGTGACTCACCTACTTACTTACTAAGTCCTATAAGCACATCAATTCTCTCACTTCATTTAAGGCCGTAATCTCCTTAATTCGATACAAAACATGTATACACTCGACCCTCTTAAACGTTAGACGCCCATATAGCCCATTAACGCGAGATTCAAGTACTTTTAAAATTTAGCGTCAATTTGACCAACCATGTCATGTTTCATTTGCATTGTGCCTATATGGTAAGGTGTGGGGTGTTACACTTACTATGGGGAGGACACTTATTTTATTGTTGATCAGATCGGAGGGGAGGAGGAGGGTTTCTAGACCAATGCCCAAGGGTCCAATCTGGACTATTGGCGCCAAGGTCAAGGAAATCAAGGTTGAAACTTCGACAGAGATGGATCTTTCAAGGACAATCGTGGAGGATACTATGATCGGAATAAGGGCCAAGATAGAAAAGTAGATTGGCCTCGCAGAGATGGTTACAGAAATAGTCCATATGTGCCACCACATACCTGTGATAGAGGTGCAAGTAGATCACGAATTAAGGAAATGTTTGATTGACTGTTGAAGAAAGCTGAGACACAAGATGAGACTCTGAGAGGGATAAAATATGAAAATCTCTAGTATTAACCAGAAAATCGAGTTTTATTCTGTTGCTATCAAACAACTTGAGCAATAGTTCGGCGTCAACTCAACTCAATCACCGTCAAAAGGGTACACTGCCTAGCAACACAATTCAAAACCCTAAGAATGAAGGGCAGTGCATGACGGTTACTACTCGTTGTGGTAAGAGCACTATTGATCCTCTTATGCCAGTTGATAAGAATGATGTTCGAGATGAGATGTTACAACTAAGGATGCGGATATCATAAATGATCGTGGCAAGGATAGGTTAAGTGAAGCTGCTGATGTATCATAAAAGTTGAAGCCTATTCCTACGTCTCCTCCTCCCTTTCCTCAAAGAATCAAAAAGAAGGAGGAGAAAGGCAAGTTCAAGCCCTTTCTCTCCATGATGAAACAACTCTCAATCAACATTCCTCTCATTGAGGTGTTGGAGAAGATTCCAAGGTATGCAAAGTACATGAAGGACTTGGTTACGAAGAAGTACACTATAAGCCAAGAGCTTTCGCAAGAGTTTCAACATTACAGTGTGATTGCTACGAGGTCCTTAGTCCAGAAGCGAGAATATCCCAGCGCTTTTATCATACCCTGCACCATTGGAGATGTGGAGCTCACAAGGGCATTATGTGATCTAGGTACCAGCATTAATCTGATGCCTCTTACAATATTCAAGAAGATAGGATTAGGGAGTCCCTACTCCGATGAGTATGTAGTTGTTGATGGTTGCCGCTTGGTGAAGAAGCCTGTGGGGATACTGTATGATGTGTTGTTCAAAGTTGTAAAGTTCATATTCCCCGCAAACTTTGTGATCCTAGATTGCAAAGTCGACTTTTACATCCCACTCATCTGGGGAAGACTCTTCCAAGCCACTAGGCGAGCATTAGTGGATATGGAAGCTGGTCAACTCAAGTTAAATTGAACGACAAAGAAGTTATCTTCAATATCTGTCAGTCTATTAAGAGGCTAGATGATTTGAAGAATGAAGTCTGAACAATTGGTGAAGTCTAAGTAACTAAGTTGTCTAAGTCGTGCTGCGGTAATAAATTAGGCGCTGCTTGGGAGGCAACCTAAGGTGGAGACTGACACTTAAGCGTCTAGGTATGATTTTTTACCCCTATACTTCGTTTTGCTTTGATTGTGTGCATTGGGGACAATGCACCTCTTTTTCAATAGGGTATGGGTAGTTACGGGCCTCAGAGAAGTCTGAGTAGCTTGGATCCATAACTACCCTAACTTTTTATCCTTGGGTTTTTTCGTCTGTGTTGTTTTTCTCCATGGATATTTATTTTCTGTTGAATCGACATGTTTAGGATGTTTAGGTAGTATTTGTAGAATATAGTACTAATACATATGGCATATATCATGTTTTTGTGTTTTGTGTGAAAAATGATACCCATCAAATTTTGGTTAGTTAATCTACATAGCAACCAAGCAAGTTTCAGTGTGTTGGCAATGCTTTTTCTGATAAGTGAGGATAAATTGAGATAAAAAACATGATCTGAGAGTCTTTTGTTGATAATGTACTCAGTGCCATGTGAACGTGAGCTTAAAAATTTCTAAATTCATGTGTTGTGTTCTAATTCAGAACTTGCCCTGTTACTCTAAGTTAGACTGTAGATTAATTGGATTAGGAAAAGATCTTAGGTCATTCTTCTTAAAAGTCCACTTAGTATAAATGACCAATCAAATTTGCAGAATATCCCATAATCCTAATGTTTAATCCTAACATGTACTTATTCTTTGCAAACACCTAAGTAACCTAGCGTTGTTAGTTGTAAAATCCTGAAATCGGCCTGGTATTTTCTTAAACATTGTGCACCTTGACTGAGGAAAAAACCTAAGTTGAGGGTGGTTATAAAAAATGGACCTGGTTCTGAGGATGGATAATGTGCACCTCAACTCAGGCCAAAAGCCTAAGTTTAAGTGGCTGGTGTAACGGTGAAAAACAAAAAGGAGGGAGGAAGATAGTGATATAGAGAAAAGGAGAAAAATCATATACTGGGTGCAAGAAAAATAAGTGATGCCTTAGTTATGAGTTTAAAAAAAATGAAGTGTAAAAGCAAGGCATAAAAAAAGTTGAAAAATAAAAAGAAAGCACCTAGAAAAGCTTGAAAGAGGAAAAAGGAGAATGAGATGAAAAATAACAGTGTTGGTAGGGCAAAAGTGTAGAAAACGCAGTGTCAAAGAGGGGCTTTAGTCACTATGTTCCCAAAATTCATACCAAAGCCCCCTGAGCCTATGTTACAACTCTATAAAGTCCTAAAGTGAACTTAATCCAAGTAGTAAGGTCGTAGTCATGAGTATAGGGGCAATGGTTTTGGGCATGATGCATGAATATCCTTTGTGAGAGTGAGTGGTTTTGCATAGTCCCAAGGTTATATGTGAAAACATCATTGAAAGTAAGATATGGGACATCTTTCTGTGAGGGCACTTGCATTGCATTATTAGCATTAGACTTATTCAGTGATTGTGGATTGTTGATAGTAACTCACTTATCATAGTTGTGTTGTCACATGTACTGATTTGTACTGGTTTGCTAGATTACTATCTGATTCTGTTTTGAAAAAATGGTGTGGGTATCTGAGTTTAAGTTTGATGTGATTTATGCCATTGGGTTGAGATCTGTGTGTTACTATACTTATGTAGATTGAGTCTGTCACTTGAGGACAAACAATAATTTTAAGTTGAAGTTATTGATGTGCTGTCAAAATACAACACTTAAGATGTTTAAAACTTAGAATTTTATGTGTTCTCAATGTGATGTTAGTTGGCTTTGTGTTTTTGTGTTGTATTTGCAGGATTCTAGGGTTGGCCTTGATTTTGGGAAGAAAATACAGAAGTTTCTGATTTTGGTGATTTGTGAGACCCTTTACGGGCCGTAGTGCACACTACGGACCGTGAAGGAGGTTTCGTGGACAATTCCAAAGGGGTTGATTTTCTGAAGTTTGTTCTATAAACATGCAAATGGGTCATGGATTACTTTACGAGTTGTGGACCATGTTTTGTGCCCTGAGAATGAAAGAAGAAGGACTTTCTGAATATTCATCAGATGAAACCCCCTATGGGTCGTAGAATACTTTATGGATCGTAGAGGGGTATCATAGATCTCAAGTCCAGTTTGCAGTAACATAGTACGAGACCCCAATTACGGGCTGTGGAATACAATACGACCCGTAAAACTGTTCGTGAGGCATGCCGACCCAGCTATCCTACTTGGTTTAGGACTTGCATTTTAAATATTATAAATAGGTTTTTAGGTTATTTTTCATAAACTACACAGAGTGCTTGACAGATAGAAAGGAAAAAGAGAGACTGAGTAGAGATAACATTGGAGAGTTTTGAGAAACACTTGTACTTTGACTTAATCTTGTGATTCTCATTGAAACTTGGATTTGCTTATTCTTAATTCAATTTTGTAAGTGCTCTATTATGTTATTCTAATTCATAAGACTTACATCTATACAAATCATGAGTAGCTAAATCCATAACTAGGGTTGTGGGAACTATGAAGAACTAACAAGATAAGATCAGATAATTCATAATTCTTGGAAAGTGTACTATCTTCGTTTTGCATGTTTTCTGATGTTGATCAACATTAGATACTACCTAGTATTACTGACTGGACCAAGGTAGTAATGAATAGGAAAAGAGATTAATTAACAGGATTCGATTGATGTGTTCTCGTCTAATAAACCAAACTAGACCAAGGAGTGGTTGTATTAGGACTAATAGGTAAGGGTTAGTAATGCACACTACGGAGATGGGCCAAGTCACGGAGTGAAATTCGCCTCTCGCTTGGACCAAAGGGTTTGGTAAACTTAACTTACTATCCTGCATGCTACACACTAGAAAAAGATTAGGTTATTTGGTGAAACTTAGGGAATCATGGGAAACACAAGTTTCTCTCTGGTAATCACTCAAATTGCATTAATTGAGTTCTCGTGAGTCTATGTATTCCTTTGGATTCGACCCTAACCTTGGTTAGGTTCTATTTCTTGACAACAACCACTTTATCCTCAAAAAGAAGGTGTAACTTGGGTGACATTAGGGGCCAACCAATCCATACCCACAATAAGGTTGACATCTAACATGTCAAGTAATTTCAAGTCCGCTCAGATATCAAAACCCTGAAGAATAACCACACAACCTCTACAAACCTAATCAACTACCAGTGAATCCCCACTACTGGGGTCGATACCCAAACCCAAAAGGATAGAAGCTCAAGAGTCACACCCAAGCGGGAAACATAATATACGGACACATAAGAGAATGTTGAATCTAGATCGAATAAGGCTGAAGTTGGTTGCTTGCATACGTAAATCATACCTGTGATGGCCTCATCAGAAGCCTCGGCCTCGGCCCGTGCTATTACAGCATAAAAGTGGCCTTAGCGGCCTCCCCCTCGAGCATCATTACCGCCCTTACTCTACTGACCCTAACGGACCCTTTGGAACCCTGCTGGTAACCCTATCTGTCCCTGTATTGATCATCTCGACGGCCACAATCCTGTCCCCTGCCCCTGCCACCTAGTAAAGGAGCTGACCTGGTGATTGGTGGGGTTGCAAGTGTTGCACTCTGCTATAGACAATCTCTGACCCAATAATCTAGTGCCCCACACCCAAAACAACCTGATCTAGCCCTGTCTCTACGGTCACCACTGTACTAACCTGATTCGGTTATCTCAGAACCCTAACTACCCGCAAAGGATGACCCAATTGGCCTTGAAGAACTCAAATCACTCTCTCTCTCTGTCTGCTCTAGCGGGATATGAAGAACTACCCCTGCTAGAAGTACCTGGGCCTTAATGGCCACCTTTAGAAGCCTGTAGTGCTGCCTGGTATGGTCGACTAGTCTGAGCCCGATGATCTCTCGTCTAAGGCTTGTCCCTCCATACTTTGGATCTGATCTAGGAGCCATTGAACTCTTCTTCACGTCTAGCTTGCTTGTCATTGCCCTCTTGGGCCTCACGACTACTTTGTTCTAGGGAGCGAGCATAATCAACTATGTCCAGAAATGAATGGCTTGAAGTCACTAGTATGTGCATGCCCATCCTCAACTAGGGCTTCAACCCTCATACAAAATACTGAATCCTCTCCTTCTCGGAAGGCAATATAGCTGTAGCATATTGAGAGAGCTCCTGAAATCTGACCTCATAATAGGACACAGTCATATGCCCGTGCTCCAGTCGCACAAACTGATCCTTATGATGGTCTCTGAAACTCCTAGGCATAAACCTGGTCATAAAAGCCTCAGTGAATTCTGTCAAGTCATTGGTGCAACATCTACCGGCCTAGTATCCTAACTAGTCTACCATCACTGTCTGGTTGTACCATTAAGCTAATAAGTAGTGACCTCCACACCCAAGGACTCCAGTAATCGCTCTATACATATAGTCAAGAACTCATGTGCGTCCTCCCCTGTATCCCTCAAAAACCTTGGGAAATCCAATCTCAAGAAGTACCCGAGCAACCGCTGGTCCTGGTACTGCACGGCTCCCTCGGGCTGGGCCGAGACCTTTGGAGCAACGAGCTTTGCTGGTGCCTGAACTGGAGGAGCTAGAGTTAGCACTACACTTTATTATAGGGCTCTGAGCATGACCAGGATTTGTGCAAGAACCTGTACCTTTAGCATGGCAGCGAAAGTGGCTGAGGGAGCTGGTGCCTTTGGCTGGGGCTGAGCTGGGGCATTTGGTATCTGCTCCTCAAGCTCGGGGGTCTACTCCTTACTCGGGACTAACGGTACAGCCCTACCTCAGCCCTTACCCTTGCTCAAAGAGGCACTCTGCAAACCATACCTGCAAAGAACAACTGAAGCCAGATTCTCAAACATCGAGAAGCTATTGACAAGATGCACAATAGGAATCAACAGAATAGGAAGGTTCTTAAACATCCAGTAGCCTCCTAGAGATAAGCCACGGACGTCTCCGCATCCATCCACAGGACTCTACTAGACGATGACTCTGTACAGTTGAGACCAGTGAACCTTAGGCTCTGATACCAACTTATCACGACCCGATTCCAATCATGATGGCGCCTGCTAGGTCCCACCTGCAGGCAAGCCAAAAACCCAACCCCAGGGTTACCTGTCTTAGCATCTAGTCAAGTCCAAACAACAGAATAAAAGAGTAATAGGATTCTATCCAGAACCTGGTAGTCAGTTGTACATAATCACAATAAACAAAGGGATACATATAGCCGAAAACATAATATAATATACCTATACAACCCAAGAGTGCTCCTATAAAATACATAGTGCTACTATACAAGGCCAGAGTCTGGAACAAAAGATGGCCATAACAAAAAGAGACTATGATGATTATAGAGTTGTCGGTGCTCACCAAAAGAAGTCTCCTGTGCTACTGAATCCGTAGAAATTAGTGGCTCTGACTAGAACCTAGACCTGCATCATGGGAAGATGCAAAAGTAGGGGTAAGTACCAGAATAAAGCACCCAATATGTATCATTAGTCGACTGAGTGAAATAAATGCATAAGGAAGCTCAAATGTATCTAAAAGTAGTGGCCCCATCATATCACCCATAACATCAGCTAAACCAGCCATGACAGGGCAAGAACACACTGTCTGACGAAAACTTAGTGAATTCATATCACAATTGTCCCTAAAATCAAAGCACAGTATTATGCATGGGTGCAAGGCCCTACCGTAGGAGGTACACCGCCCACAATATAGCCGATAAATAATCACTGAAACCCCACAGAACCATCACAGAGTCCAAGTCTCCACATCATCAGAACAAGGGTCAGTTGTACGTGGTGTAAGGCCTAGTATCTAAGCTTGAATGCCCCTTGAGCCCCTAAAAGCCCATAGGGTACACCCACGCACAATCAGGGTGTTAAAAGGTGAATAGATCTACAGGTAATGGTTGGCCCTCATCCCCTAGCATCACAACAATAACTGAGTCCTTGACCCATCCTGAAATGGTATCACACAGGGACTCGAACCCTTGAGATCACCTGGGTACTCTGGCCCCTGGGTCTTTTGACGTGGCCTCTGGTCAGGCAGTCAGCTAGGGCTAAGTGGTCTGACCATAAACATAATGGTGGGATGTATCCCTCACGGGAGAAATAATCCCCCTAGCATAAACAGTGTGTCTCATCTCAAAATATCCATCATGGGGCCCCATGGGGGCCTACCCCTAAAATGAAATCAGCAGGGTCTTGGACACAAACCATCAAAAGGTGCTCGGTCCTAGGAATTGACATCCGAAGCCCAGCGCTCAAGCGCAACCACCAAAACTCGAAACACGGGGCGTGTAACCCATGAATATGGGTACTCGGGCATGGTCGCTGGTGCTCGAATAATAATAAGGAACGTCATCTTAGGACTCAAGTTATCAATTAATCACTCACTAGTAGTGTATCCGGATTTGGAATTCCAAAGTCTTGCCATGCCCAGAGTCAACATAGGAGGTGACACTCTCAAATTAGGTATCCCACACAATCCATACTACCATCATCTCATGTATAATGACAACTCACTTCCATTCTCATGTAAGCAGAAACCAAACCCAGTCGCTAGCAATAACACATAAGAGCGTAGACCTCAATAATCGGGATAGAATCAGGCCCAATAGGAAAACATGCTATACTCTAGCCAACTGCAGATAATGGAAGCAAACATGCAGTAATAACTGGGATATCATGAGTGTCCACAACAGATAGGCCCAACAAAACCATAACAAGCCAATAATCAAGTCATACTATGGCAAGAATCAACAAGTGGTCCCACAATTATTAGATCCTATCAAAACAAGGCAATATGCATCCATAGGTAACAGTTAGATCAGAATGCATACCTCTCCACGGCATTGGCCCACACACGACCCTCTCAAGGCCTCCCGACTTTTAACAATAACAATATACATATATCTGTGCATCAAGATTATAATATATCATAGCCAACAACTTAGATTATAATTCCCCAATCACAATACTACGCATAATCGGATGCTACTAGCACCTCACATACATTTTAGATTCAACATGCATATACTTCATTCAATTTATGGTTTAGGGAAAGCGTAGCCTACCTGAAAAATGTCATCTCAAACTCCGAGTTAGACCAGTCGTTCCTTTCCTTTCCAGATAGTCTCCCCAAGTTGCTCAACTGTCAAAATATAATTTATGATGTCAACACGATCATTTTGGCTGTATTATCTCAAGAAACAGGTGAAATTAGACAAAAGGGGTCGAAATGGGAAAAATGGTCCCCACACCCAAAATCCCCAAAAATGAAATCCTACAAATGACCCCCTCGACACCCCAAGCCTACAACCAAAAATTCGACCCCAAATGGCCCCCAGAAGATCGAGAAAAAGTCCAAAAACAAAGTTTAAAACTTACTAGAAAAGCATTCCTTTCTAAACTTTCTCGGTCAAAATTCTCAAAAACTGGACAAAATCAGCAAACATCCAACATACCACAACGTTCCTCTCAGAACGTAGAACAATTTAGGCTGAAAGTTCACTTAATTCCGTTAATAATTGGTTAAGATATCAACATGTAAAGTTTTCACCAATTTTGAGAAAGTAATCAGCTAAATCAATGATTGTACATCGAAATACGCATCAAATCCCGAATTCAACTTCACCATGACATTCATTGCAAAAACTCGAGTCAGATAACCTTTTGTATCACTCAAATCAGATGAAAAATGAGCTCGAAATCACAGTGCAAAGTTGGTAGGATGATATTATATATTTCCTTGGAACCAACATCTATAACAAATGATATGGGATGAGACATGGCAGATCCTGACTACGCCACGTGTCAGCCCCCAAAACCTACCACCTCGCCCTCTCTCTTTCCATTCATCCTTCAATCTCTTTTTCGCTATTTCGGGCTCGTCCGAACACCAATTTTCGCAAACAAACTATGTAACACTATGGATTTCAACGTTCCAGATCCAATGGTGCAGTGAGAATTTCCAATGGAGCTTCCTATGATAAAGTGCGGGTCAAACTTCTTTATATGCAACTTTTACCAGGAAGCCCCCGAGGCCAAATCATATTCGGACGTCCCCGGTATCAAACGATGGGTCGCTCTAGACCAAAATTGACATTTTGGATCTAATGCGCTAACAAAATTTCTCATATGGGGCATGATTCCCGAGGGCATTGACAGAGTCAACTATTAACTGGTTTTAGCGACTAAATTTGCATGCCACGATATCACTGCGCCAGACATGCTACTAGCCTAATTTGATCGTTCCAGAGCTAAAGGAATAGTCAGAATTCCGGTCCAAGGCCATTTACTAAAACTTTAGTAGAAAACTCATTTTGCGGGTATAACTTCCTGGTTAACTCAAAAGTCCACATAATTTCCAAATAACCCAACCAATAGCCATCCCAACAATCCCAACAAATCACTAATAGTCCGAGGTTATTATACACATGCTCAAATCAACAAGTTAGCCGCAGAATTACAGAAATGATCGAAGGGTCATTACACAAGATATAGCGAAAGTATCATAGAGGATTGAGTTCATTCTATATGATACCGATATGTTGTATCTATATACTACCGGAGTATCACAGAAGATTATTTCATAGTATTCATGCTGACATCAGCACGATGTCAGGGTAAAATAAAAAGTGAAAAGTAGGTAAGAAGGTAAATAGTTTGAATTATGGGCCCATTAAGAATAAATAGTTTATATTAAATCTATTAAGGATAAATAATTTCAAATTGGACCTATTTTGTGTATTTTTTCCAATAAAAAATTAGTCCAAATTCTTAATTGTCTTATCTCTTAACTAGTTTCTTTTCAAAAAAAAAAAAAAACTTGCCCACACCATAAAAGCTAATTAAATAAAGTAAAATTGACGTTTGAAAGAAAAATAAATAGATGATTTTGATGATTAATTGCGTAATGGTCACATGCCACGATGCCTAGTGGCATTAAGATGTAAATGACCTGACTCGACCCGCTTGACATGCTTATGAGAGCGGTTCATCACTCGGCCGTTAGAAATAGAGAAAAATGAAGGCTTTGGGTATAGCCATAGCAACTATTTCAACATTGAATACAACTACTCGCACTCGTCTCTTCGCCTTCCCAAACCCTTCTATTTCTACTACTTCTTCTTCTTCTTCTCTCCTCCTTCCAGCCTTCAAACTCAAGAGATTCCCCATTTTCTATGCTCAACAACCGCTGCCAGCGTTAGGGTTTTACGCCCGAGTTGCAACAATGGTGGAGGGATCAGTATTTCAGCCGTCGTCAGTGCAAGTGAAGGACCATATTGATTTAACGCCAAAAGAGGAGCAGATATTCAACCGTCTTCTTCAAGTTGTCCAGCATTACAATATGGGATCACGGCTTCGTGTTGCTGGTGGTTAGGTTCGCGATAAGGTTTTGGTTTTACTCATAATTTTCCCTTCCGTTTCTCTTTGTTCTGTTTATATTGAGATTTTGCTGTAGACTTCATAACTCTAAAGTTATAGTGTTCCTAAATTAACACTCGACGTTATGAAAATCTTACAATCAAATTACTATGTATTATGGAGCTAAAACTTAATTACTACAGTATTTAATACTCCCAATTTCAACTTATATGATACTCGATGGTCCCATAGTTTTGGCACCATTCTATCTCCGTATATATTTCACAACTTCAGTTCAGATTTGACTGTTCAGGTTTTAACGTGTTCTCTTATTTCGTTTATCATACTCTGACTTTACATCCACCTTTTCTTGTATTGTCATACTAAGTACTCCCTCCATTTCAATTTATTTGTTCGAATTCCGCTTTCCTTTTTGGCAACTCTTTTTTCAACTTTACATGTGACATGTTTTAGTATATTCCACATGTCTTCTTAAAGACCATAGGATTAAAAGTCTTTTTTTTTAAACTCCATGCCATGTAAAAACCTGTCATCAAGTTGAAAAGGAGAGTATGGTATGTGTAGTGAATGTAACACTTATACATGTGTCCAAACAAATACCCTCATGGATGGAGGGAGTAATTTTTTTTATTGAGAAGGTAAGTGGATTATGTATTGAAGATGCAACTACGTAGCATCAACTTGGTGCTAGAGTAGTACAAGACATACTAATCTTTCTGTACAGGGGAACATGGAGTAGTAGTATTTTCATGGAAATTTATTGAGTAGGATGCTCTAAAATTTGAAATATTAGGTTAAAGTTCACTCTATAAAATGGGTCTAGACGATGTCAACTTCATCTTAGGTTGCTGAAAATGGAGAAGATGATTTTCACAATGTGGAAGTTAGTATACAAAATGCATGAAAGTATTGCTCAGAGAAGTGGGAGGAGTACAAGATAAAGGGCGTAAGGGGTAAGTGAGACTCGAGGTCTTCAAGTCATCAATATATTGAAAAGGAATTAGGTCCCATTAGTTTGCTTTTTAAATTTCTGAGAACAGAGTTAGTCACAAATTTAGCGCTTAATACAGGGAGAAGTTAGCAACTCTTTGATGCACCTTTATTGTGAAGATCATATTTCCTGACATTCTTTTTAATCATAGGGGTATATCCAGGTGTAATTTCAACTTAAAACTATGGAACACTTTGTGTGTGAGCAAAGAATACTTGGTACCTGGCTGGAATGAAGGAGAAAGCTTATAGTAGGTTAACCACCAAGGAAATAATTCTCTTATGTAAAAAATTGATTTCTGGACTGATGATGTTCATTTCTTTATAAAGACCCCCGTATAAGATGTTATTTGACTAGTATAGGAAGGGAAGGCAACCAAAATTCGAGTAATGCTTATTTTTTCTATGCGCTTACTCTATAGTTGAGTATGATTTAACATTATTTGTTTTTGTTCCAAACATTTGACCAAAAGAAAAACAGACACATATAGTCTTGTCATTTTTCTGATGGAATGCAAGAATCTGAATAATTTTTATGTTTTCTGCACAGTCCAAACTGGGGACATATTTTATAGATATAGATATGCATGTGTCTCGCATACTAAAGTTAGCAACATCATCTTTTATTCACTGCCTAGTATGTAAGCCTTGTATCCTTTTCTTGTTACATGAAGCTTGATACATTCTTGAAGTTTTAAACAAATAACAGAAAAATTACACATCATTGGGGATGTAGAACCATTTCTAGATTTTTTCCTCTTCTATCTTGTTAATAGCAACATGCAGAACCGGTGATATCAAAGGCAAAAAGCACAAAAAAGCTCTAAGGTCCGTTGGGGCTTTAATTAAAAAAGGCTCAAAGGGAGAAACAAATACAGATATATATGTTTAGTTCAAGACTTATATAGTTATAAACATGAATGAAAAATATATGACCAAAGAAATTAAAAAAAATATTATGATAAAGTGAAATATCAATTGTTTAGTGTCACTTCTTCAAAAGAGGTTCATTGCCTTGGAACCTTGATGATGACACTGAAGCACACATGAAGTAAGGCGAAGTGCTCAACATGTTTTGAGCCTTGCATCGGGGCTTAAGCATGCCTTTGACTACACTATGCAAAACTATGTAACCTGAGGCTATTACCCTAACCTAGTTTGGTTTGTGCTTCAGTTGACTACCAACTTTTTTTCCTGTGGAATTTTTTGGAATTTCTTTCTTGATGTATCTTGATAACTTTTATTGTGGCCAAAGTATTTACTTCCTCTGTCCGATTTTATGTGGTACCCTTTCCTATTTAGTCCATCCCAAAAAAAATGTCACCTTATTCTAATAAAATACAATTTAACTTCAAATTCCTTTTTTACCCTTAATGAAATGATTCTCAACACACAAATATCTAAGGATTGTTTTAGACTACAAGTTTCTAAAGTCCTCCTTTGCTTCTTAAACACCGTGCTAGTTTGATGCCACGTTAAATGGGATGGAGGAAGGAATAGTCAATTTTGTTGTATAATACAAGTGCATTGTCCTTCTGTGGCCTTCTTTTTGGTTGGCTAATTTGGAGTTCTATTACTGTAGCTGCTAGGCAAAGAGTGCTATGATATTGATATTGCTCTAGACAACATATATGGATGGGAATTCTGTGAGAAAGTCAATGAGTACTTATCAGCATCAGGTGAGGAAACCCAAGGAGTTGGTTGTCACAGCCCAACCCCGGGGCCGCGACTAGTGCCGATTAGGCACTATTATTGATACAAACCCACGTGACGACATG
>JAOTQR010061265.1:0-13895 GCA_025774065.1 Solanum ossicruentum | reverse complement strand
ATTCTTTAACTATCTTTTCTGAACTTGTTCATAAGTTAATCTTAATAAAATCTTTTATCTCAACTGTACATAGGTCTGGTTAAGCACTTGTAGTAAACTAATCATTTTTCAATGCAAGTAAAAAAAAATGTTAGGAAAATAATTCTCAACGACAATGATTCTTGTAACTGTAATAAACTTCATGATTTAAGGAAACGTGCTCAACAATGAAATTCTTAGGACAAGAATAGTAATTACAGTAAATTTTGCACGGTAAAACTCAGTATATCCCAACAACTTCAGAGGAATGAAATTGACTTGGCCTTTGACTAGATTTCTTTCTAAGAACATGGAATAACTATGAAAATAATTTTTTTTTAGGTGGCCTTACATACCTGGGCACAAGTTTTCTTGGAAATTTGCAGAGACTAGTCAAGCCCTAACCCTTCTTTCTTTCCGTAACTATTGTTTCTTGAGTGATGTTCGTGAAAAGTGAACAGAATGACGTGGATTATAGAATTTCAAGGTAAAAAATGACTTCAAAACATTGGAGTTTTGGTCTAGGATAGATGGGGAAATGTCTGGAATGCCCCTCAAAATTTTTTATACTTCGGGGGACAGACGCGGACCTGGTGTGCACTAGTGCATTTTCTTTCAAACATTTTTTGATCGATTTTCTAATCTGGTAGATTTTGTTTTTAAAAAAATAAGTGTTGTCGCACACCTTCACTGGTTCGTGTTTTCACATCGAAAAATTATCTTTTGATTCGGTTGCTTTAAAAATCAACTGAGATCATTTACCACTTAATTTTTCATACTGATCGCATATTTGGCCTCAGATTTTCTATCAGAGCATGGGAAGATGCATTATGCGCACATGTCTTTTCTAGGGGTATTTTGATAATTTTTATCGGGTGTTACACTGTATCTGTTTCAGCCATTTTACATACTCGTACACTCTACGTACTGACGTTCCCTTTGGACTGCATAATTTCATGATGCAAAGGCAAGTATTAGAGATCATCAACAGATGCTTCATTGAGGATCTACTCGCACTCAGCTAATCGGTAGACCTCCTTATTTCGGAGGATTTCCATCTTTCTATCATCTAGCTTGAGTTAGTGCTTTATTTTCCTTAAGTTGGGTAGCCATGACTTGCCGTGGCACCATTAGATATTAGAGGTAGAGATTTCATCTACATTGAGTAGAGGATGCTGAGTATTACTTCTTTTTCAACTCTTGTTTATTGAAAATTAACTTTTTATATAAAGACTTGGTTATTTAATTATATTACAGTCTTTTTTTTGAGTATTTTTCTTCCTCTGTTGAGTATGAGGTGATGATGAGGTCAAGTGGTTCGTTGGAACTAGCAATAGTCTCTGAATGCCGGCTATGCCAAGGGTACCCTCCCAGGGTGTGACACATACTTTAATGCCATCAACTCAAACTTATCCATGAGAAAAATGCTAAACCACATTCATTGTAGGGATTTAAAGCCTGTTTGGATTGACATATGTTAGATGGTTTTAAGCTAAAATGGTTGTAAACATATTTGTAGTGTTTGGAAAAAATTTAAAAATACTTTTAAGCACTTGTTTTAAAAATAAAAAATAACACTCGTCAACTTCCTTTGCCTAGGATTTCTTTCATCGACCCAAGCTAAAATCTTAAAACGTTCATTAATTTTATATTAATTTATCTTATAACCAAAATTTACCAACTAATTCAAAGACTACTTTTTAAACTGTAAATTGATAATAATTGCAATTTTATTGGCCAGATTTTCAATTCAATTTCTCCCACCCTTTAACCTTTTTTATCAGACCAATTCTGGTCCAATTTCGAATCAATTTCCCCCGCCCAAATCCCTATTCGGCCCAATTATTTTCTAAACTACAATATCCATCAATTAACTTATACAATACAAAATACTTCCCTGCGCTCCACCCCTTCCGTTTTTTTCTCTTTTCTTTTCCAGACGCGTCTTCCCTCCTTTCTTCCTCCGGACGTCCTTGAATAGCCAGGTGTTCTCAATCGCGTCCCTTGTCCTTGCTCCAAAACGGACGGACTAGAAAAGCGTCGGTCTCTTGAGCACCTCTACTTGGCCCACTCAAGAAATACTCTCTTGAGTCTCAAAAATCCAAAAATTAGAAGTTCACGGCTGTAAATTTCGACCCCAAAGTCAGTGGTGGATAAAGGTAAAATCTTAGCCTCCTTGTTTAGTTTCCCTTTTCTTTATGGATCTTGCTTTAAGGGTTGGGTCTGTATTTGATATCTGACAAATGGCAAATCATTTTTTAGATGTGAAGTTTAGCTGCTGTTAGTTTCCTACTAGGACTGAAATGTTCTAATGTGATATTTTAAGTTCTAATGTGATATCTTAAGGGTTTGGATCTATAGAGGCCCAATAGTTCTATGTCCTCGATGTCCCCCTTTGTCGGGCAGAAAGGAGTAAAATTCGTAGGAAATTGGACCAATACACGTCTAGAAAACAGGTTTATGGGTGGAGAATGGGCGAATATACACTGATATACAATGTATATACGCTCACTGTATACAACATCCCAAACGGGCTAAAGCCCAATTCTCAGCAGGGGATAGCCTGGAGGATCAACATGTTGGGTTCGCAAGGCAGATTAATTTGCAAGGAAAATGTTGTATACACACTGATATACAGTGTGCATACAACGACGATATATAGGAGAAATCGGGGCTTAAAAGCCCATAATCTGCAACAATTGTTTTGGGAGAAATTATATATATATGCAAAAACGTAAAAAATTTAAAAAGAAGGTAGCCCATGTTTTGTTTATATAAAAAATAGCCAAAAATCAGTGAAACTTTACAGAACTATACAATATAATTTATCAAAAGTTATAGAAAATATAGGTTACTATGCAATGTATATTACTTATACATGAGCTATATAGTAAATATACATTATGATACACAAATATACCCTGACTATACATATCTATACAATGATGCTATTTTTAATTTTTTTTTTTTAAGTTTAGTATCTCTCGATGTAATTTGCTCTATTTTTTTGGGTGTAAAATGGGTCAAAAGCCTAACTTCAGCAACCCTTTAGACTTAGGACAAGAAGTGGGCCAAAGGCCCAATTCTTTTTCTTCCCTTTATTTGATATATTTGATTACTTACAATTAATTGTTTTGACACTAACTTTAGTTTCTTGGTTAGTTTTAACTTAATAAAATTCCCCAGATGATGAACCATTTTTATGTTAATTTTTCTTTAAATGATTGCATTTACTTAGTTATTTTTTACAAAATTTCAAAAAAAAGGTCAAGTTTGTCAATTTTCTTTCAAAATGTTTCCTTTAAAATTTCAAGTTACTTTTAAGTTAAGTTTTAACAAGGGCTATTCCTTTTAACTTAGGTTATTCATATTCTTTCAAAGAAAAAAAAAGTTCTCTTTCAAGTCCTCTTTAGTTGAGCTATTTCACAAGTTTTATTTGGCCAAAGTTTTAGAAATTTAAATCATTTGTTTTAAGTCATTTTTTCAAAATTAGGCAATTTTTGGAACTCCCTTTTTAAATTATTTAGATTACTTAAAAATATATTTTTACTTGAAATATTTTTAAGTTTTAAATTTTTTCCTAATAGTTAGTAAAATTAAGTTTAAATCGTCAGTTAAATGCACGTTAGCGGCTATTTTGAGTGATTAATATCTTTTCAAAGTGGAAACTAGAACCCTTACTCTTTTTTACTCTTTCCTCTAAAACTATGACCTTTTCTTTTAGAGTTGTAAAATCTTTTTTTTTTTTTTTTTTATAATTTTCTTAATTTCTTTAAGAAATTAATTGGCGACTCCCTTATTTTTCAAAATTTGGTTTTTCCTTAAATTAATTAAGTTTAAGCTGATTTTTCCTAAAAATGTCATTTTTTTCAATTAACAAGTTAAAAGTCATAAATTAAAAATTCTAATTTATGATTTTTACCTTATAAACCAAAACAACAACAACAATATACCCAGTGGAAGCACACAAGCGGGGTCTGGAGAGGGTAGAATGTACGCAGATCTTACCGCTACGTCACAAGGTAGAAAGACTATTTCCTCGGAACCATCGTCTCAAAAACCTATAAGTAGAATAAACTAGATATAAAAAAAATGGGAAGGGAAAGGAAAGGAAATAGAAAAGACAACTAACAACACAAAGCACTTGATAGTATGTAAATCAACATGATATAATGATAACATCAATATGTATATGACAAAAAATGATAACACATGATACAAAACACGACTATTCCTACTACCCTACTATACCCAGGGCCAAACATCCACCTAACCCTACTAACCAATTAGCCTGCTACTCTACTCCTTACCAACCAATTAGCATGCTATTCTAATTCGTGACCTTCACTCCTTTCTAAGGTCATGTCCTGGTGAGATCAAGTTTCGCCATATCTTATCTGATCACCTCCCCCCCAATACTTCTTTGGTCTACCTCTACTCCTCCGTGTAACTCTCAGATCCAACCTCTCGCACCTCCTAACAGGAGCATCGGTACTGCTTCTCTGCACATGTCCAAACTATCGCAGTCTCACTGCCCTCATCTTATCAGCCACAGGGACCACCTCTAGCTTCTCCTGAATGGTCTCATCCCTAATCTTATCAATCCTGGTGTGACTCGACATCCATCTCAACATCCTCATCTCTACGATCTGCATCTTCTGAACATGTGCATTTTTTATTGGACAACACTTCAGCCCATATAGCAAAGATGGTCTAACCACCATTCTATAAAACTTACCTTTGAGTTTAGGTGGTATCTTATTATCACACAATACTCCAGAGGCAAGTCTCCCTAATACGATATGTGATATCATTGTCCATATCACCACTACTCTGGATGATGGAACCTAGATACTTAAAGTTTTCCCTCTTGGTGATAGGCTGAGTGGCAAGCCTCACATCAGTGTCCGCTTGATCCATCGCAACACTAAATTTGCACTCCAAGCAATAATTTAATTCTAATTTATAATGTTTAGCTTATAAACCAAAAGCAATAAGTATAAGCCAGTCCAAACTGGCTCTTAAATTGTAGGTTTTGAAGATGGATATGAAAAGAACTGTTATCCGTGTGGTTTCTTTACCACTATTGATCGCTATGGTTTTGTTAGGTTTAGATCGGCTTTCTTTATAGACATAAAATAAGATAATACAGTTGTCGTTGAAAAGGGTAACACAATGCATACAAAACTGATATTTGAATATCAGAACCAAGTAGTGCTATAGTAAAAATTATTAGTTCCTCTTTTGAGGTTTGTAATTTTGATTGGTTGCTTATATGAACATATTACAGAAAGTCTGGTTACTATTGAAGATACTAATTGGTATCTATCTGACTAACAGGTACTTAATTTAACATGAGCTAGGAAAAGAAATCTTTAGGTTAGTGTTTAGGATAGAGATACTTTATGTATGCATTTTATTAAATTGTTGGATACAACTTTTGATACGAATGCTCCATTATGGACTTACTCTAGAAGAAAATCTAAACAAGCATGTGGAGATAATCTATCTTAGTTTCTTTATTTTAAGTAGGATAAAATATTTAAGCATAAGCATTAGTTATGTATAATTATAAGCAGTAGTTGGAACAACAGTTATCTACAGCAATAACTGCTTCTGTCTCTATTTGTTAGGAGTTTATTTTGATATTTACTATATGTATGTGTACTTAGGGAGATTCTGTAGAAGAAAAATACTATTATATCGTTGTAGCTGGAGATTTATCCACTCCATACGAACATAATTATTGGTTAATGCAGAGTTTAAGATTCTTGCACTTTATTTAGCCAGTAAAGTTACATTCTCATCTCGTTTCATTTTTAGTTCTTATTATTTTTCCATGGCATGACACCGTTCGCTCATCCATTCCGCCCATCTAGAAGCGGCACCCTTTCTCATTATCATCTACTGTCTCAGAGCAGCAAGACCCAGGATGGTGGTATCTACACGTTTTTCTGACGAACCGCTACCACAACCAGTCACCAATCATGGTGAGTCCTCTAATGATCAGATTGTCCAGCAGTTAGCATTTATAACATCACGTTTGGAAGCATTAGATGCAGCAGTAAAGGCCCAATCTAGTGGTACTTAATTTGATGCTACTCCGGATACATCTGCTAAAGGAAACGGTCCAGAATGCACCCGCGGTCCTCGTGATACCAGGAGGTCTTCTTGGGAAGAAGATGTTGATGTTGAAGTGGATATGCCTTGGTGGTTAAAGAATCAATCTCATAGGCCACACACAAAGATGGAATTTCCTCGATTCGAAGGAGGAGATCCTCGTGGCTGGATTTTGAAGGCTGAAAAGTCTTTTCGGTACTATCAAACTCCCGATGATCTAAAGGTAGATGTTGCAGCCATGTATTTGGAGGGATATGCGCTTGATCTCTTTACATGGATTAACAGTGAGTGCACTATTATATTGGGAGTACCTTGTTAAAGCTTTACAAGAGAACTATGGTCCTGTAGAATTTCAGAATCCAGATGAGCATTTACGTAACATTCGACAATTTGGCATAATACAAGAATATCGTCAGGAATTTGCCAAATGATCTGCCCAAGTCAAGAATTGGCCAGAACATTGTCTTTTGGGGGTGTTCCTTACTGGGCTTAAGGAGGAACTCAAATCTGATTTGAGAGTTCATAAGCCTATAACTGTTTATAAAACATGAGCCTTGCAATGGAATTTGCACAAAAAGTGGGTTGCAATCGCGGGCATAAAGGATCTCAATGGCCATATTTGTCATGAGCCAACACAATCCAAGTTAGTTCTGGACGTGAAGTTCCTTACCAGTCAGTAGGCAACCAACTCCTATCACGAAACAGTCCAACTTCTGGGCATATGCCTCCTCGTCCTCAGAATCATGAGTGGGAAATAGAAAGGTAGAATCGCATATCCAAAGGACTCTGTTTTAGGTGTAATGAAAAATTTTCTCCAGGTCACCGTTGCAAGACATCATCTCTCAGTCTGATGGAGAAAACGACAACATTGAAGGTGATGAATCTGTGGAACAAATGCCAAGTGACATTGTTGATGGAGATGTAAGTAGAACTGATTTTGCTGAAATTTCATTCCACTCCTTTCAAGGTAACACAACAGGCACAACAATGAAACTTCAAGGGACATTAAATGGACGTAAGGTGTTGCTTTTGGTTGATAGTGGGTCATCCCACAATTTTATTTCTGAAAAAGTTATTGAAGAATTACAATTTCTGGTTCAGATTGTGCCCTATTTTGGAGTTCAGATCGGCAATGGAGATGTCATACAGTGCAATTGGCTATGCTAAAATCTTATTGTGAAGTTCCCTGGATTGACTATTGATCAAGATTTTTATCCTCTCTGTGTTGGAGGAGCAGATTTGGTTCTTGAAATTAAGTGGCTTGGTATTTAAATACAGTCCATTCTAACTGGAATGAGATGTTTTTGATTTTTAATTTAAATGGAAAGCGATGTAGGCTTCAAGGGGTTCCACAAGAATCAAATACATCAGTTGCTTTCCAATATTTCTCCAAAGAGACTGATCCTTCAGGTAATTCTCTACCCGCTGATATTCAAAGCTTGCTTCATGAGTTTGAATTAATTTTTAAAGAATCTAATGCCCTACCACCTTATGGTCAACACATCCACTCCATCCCTTTGATTCCTAACTCAAAAAGAACCAACATTCATCCCCATCGTTATCCATACTTTCAAAAACTAGAAATTGAAAAACAAGTGGTTGAATTACTCCAAAAGGGTTTTATAAGGTCAAGTACCAGTCCGTTTGTTAGCCCTGTCTTTCTCGTCAAGAAAAAGGATAATTCATGGCGATATCGATCATGATATCACACACCGTATTGGGGCAGCATAAACTAAATGAAGGCTTGCCTCTGGAGTATTGTGTGATAAGAAGATACCACCGAAACTCAAAGGTAAGTTTTATAGGATGATGGTTAGACGTCATTGCTGTATGGGGCGGAGTGTTGGCTAATCAAAAACTCACAAGTTCAGAAGATGCAGGTCGCGGAGATGAGGATGTTGAGATGAATGTGTGGACATACCAGGAGTGATAAGATTAGGAATGAGACCATTTGGGAGAAGCTAGAGGTGGCCCTTGTGGCTTACAAGATAAGAGAAGCGAGACTGCGATGTTTTGGACATGTGCAAAGGAGAAGTATCAATGCCCTTGTTCGGAGGTCGCGAGAGGTTGGATTTAGGAGTTACTCGGAGGGGTAGAGGTAGACCGAAGAAGTATTGGGGGGAGGTGAGAAGGCAAGATATGGTGAAACTTGATCTCACCGAGGACATAGCCTTAGATAGGAAAGAGTGGAGGTCGTGAATTAGAGTAATAGGTTAATAGGTTAGTAGGGTTAGGTTGTTGTCCAGCTATGAGGTATAGTAGGATATTACGTTAGTTATGCCTTTATATCTTGTGTTACCATTATTCGCTTTATATATGTTAATTGTATTGTATTTGCAAACCATCATGTGTTTTTGGTACAAATCGCTCTGTTTATTTACTTTTCTTTCTTCCTTGTCTTCCATATTTAGTTTATTCTGCTTATGAGTGTTTGAGACAAGGGTTCCCAGGAAACAGCCTCTCTACCTCTATGAGGTCTACCTCTAATGAGGTAGTGGTAGGGTCTGCGTACATTCTACCTTCCCCAGAATCCACTTGTGGGATTCCACTGGGTATGTTGTTGTTGTTGTTGTTGTATGTGCATTTATTATACGAGGTCTCAACCAAATCACTGTTCCAGATAAGTACCAAATTCAGCTTCTTGATGAATTGCATGGAGCAGTTGTTTTTTCGAAGATTGATTTGTGTTCTGGTTACCACTAGATACATGTCAATCTGGCAGACATTCATAAAACTGCTTTCCATACATACTCTGGTCATTCTGAATTCACTGTTATGCCCTTTGGTCTCACTAATGCTCCTTCTACGTTCCAATGTGTTATGAATGATTTGTTCAGACCGCACCTACGCAAATTCATTCTTGTATTCTTTGACGACATCTTAGTATACAGTCCAACCTTTGAGCAACATACTAGTCACTTGCAACTTGCTCTCCAACTTCTCAAAGATAATCATTTCTATGCCAAAAACTTCTAAATGCTTGTTTGGGCAAATCCACATTTCTTTTTAGGGTCACGTGATTTCAAAAAATGGGGTTAGTGTTGATTAGGACATAGTTCAAGCTGTCTTGGATTGACCGGTACCAAGTGAAAGAGTTACATGGATTTCTTGGGTTAACAAATTATTATTGAAGATTTGTGAAGGGTTATGGAATGATAGCTCGACCACTCACTGAACTTACCAAGAAAAATGCTTTTCACTGGTCAAACTCAGCTGAGAATGCTTTCCAACTTCTAAAGCAAGCCTTAACAACTGTTCCGGTACTACAACTTCCATATTTCACTCAACCATTTGTGGTGGAATGTGATGCCTCTTCAGTAGGAATATGGGCTATTCTTCTTCAGCATGACCATCCTATTGCTTACTTTAGCAAGTGACTTTTTTTTTCCAGTCAATTGAGGTCGACTTATGACCGCAAATTGCTTGCTCTTGTCTTAGCTTTGCAGAAATGGAAACACAACGTCATAGGCCATCATTTTTTTGTCCGGACAAATCATTGCAGTCTCAAGTATCTCTTGTCCCAGCGTATTACCACTAATGAGAAGCAAATAATATTAATGAACTTGCTTCCTTCAACTTCACAATTGTTTACAAAGTTGGGAAAGACAATCTGGGTGTTGATTCTCTTTCAAGGAGGCCACTAAATGATGAACTTTTTGCTCTTATTATTCCTGTGCAGATGCTTTTTTCAAGTTGGCAAGATGCCCTTCAAGACGATACATATACATGTGAGATTATCCAAGCCATCCATCAAGACCCCTTCCTTGCAACCTGATCTTCACCTGGTGGATCTGAAACTTTATTTCAATGAAAGGTTGGTCGTTCCAGTTCAATCTTCTCTTCGACAAAAGCTTCTTTCAGAATCTCATAACACACTTTCTGTTGGGTATGGAGGATATTTGAAAACATTGAAGCAGCTTTCCTCCAACTTTTTCTGGCCAAGGATGAAGCATGATGTTAAGATCTTTGTTCAGAATTGTTTGGTTTGTCAATAAGCCAAGTACCAAGCTCTAGCACCGGCTGGACTTCTACAACCCTTGCCTATATTTGATAGAATATGGGAAGATGTCTCACTTGACTTTATAGTAGGACTTCCCAAATCTTGTAGTTTTGATACAATTTTAGTTGTCATAGATCGTCTCAGCAAGTATTCTCATTTCATCCCATTGTCTCGCCTCATATACCACCAAGTTTGTCGCTAATGTTTTTTGCAGAGAAATTCTACGTCTTTATGACATTCCTCGGTTAATCCTATCTGATCGGGATGTTATCTTCCTCAGCGCTTTCTGGCAAGAGCTTTTTTGACTTAGCCAAACAAGGCTAAGGATGGGTACATCTTACCATCCACAATCTGATGGGCAAACAGAGGTGGTTAACAAATGCTTGGAATCGTATTGAAGATGTTTTGCTATGGAGCAACCTCGTACTTGGAGTCGGTATTTACCATGGGCAGAATTTTCTTTTAACACAGGCTTCCACTCATCCACAGAGACTACCCGTCCATTTCCCCGTATGTTCGGGGAGAAACATGCATTGCTGAATTTGAAGAACAACTTTTGAATTGGATGCCATGTTGAAAATTCTTAAGGATAACCTTTTAAAGGCTCAAACTCGAATGAAACAACAAGCTGATTCTCATCGTCGAGAAGTTAACTTTCAAGTTGGAGATTATATTTTTCTACGAGTTCAGCGTTACCATCAACGTTCTTTGGCTCATCGCAAGTGTGAAAATTATCATCTCAATTTTTTGGGCCTTATAAAATTGTACGATGTGTTGGACCTGTAGCATATGAACTGGAGCTACCTGCTTCCTCCAAAGTCCACCCGATTATTCATGTATCCTTACTACGTCTAGCCCATGGTCAACAAGCTGCTATACCACCAGCACCTTTCCCTCTTAGGGTCTATTTGGAAAGCCACCTGGTAATTAGAATTGGTAATTACTAGGGTAGAAATTACACATTTTGAATTACACATCCTAGTAATTCCACTGTCTTGTTTGTTTGCCAAAGTGTAATTACAGTATAATTTCCATTGTCTTGTCTAGTTGGACAAATGTAATTACACAACTAATTTAACAAATTAGATTTTAAATAAATAAATATTATTACTTATTTTTTATTTTATTTGTAGGCTACACAAGATCTAATTTATTATTATTACTAGAAATTAAAAAAAATTAATTCTCAAAAATTAATAAAAGAAAATACAAAAGCTAAACATATAAAATAATTTATCAAGGCATCAAAATATGAAAAAGAATTAAAAAGAGATTTTACTCGAAAACTTAGAGTGTTGTTAGAAATGAAAATATTAAAAAAAAAAAAAAGAGAAGAAAGGGTTGCCTCTTCATATTTCATATAAAAAATAAAAAAATATATTTAAAAAAGAAAGATAAAAAATGTTGATGTCACATCATGTAATTACATTCAATTCCTAGCCCCTCCACTAGAATTGAAGAGTGTTATTCCACTCTTTCAATTACACCAAATTCTACTCATACCAAGTAATTACTTGATCTACCAAACAAGCCAAAGAGTGTAATTACACTCAATTACACTTATTCCCAATTACATGAGGGCTTTTCAAACAGGCCCTTACTGAAGATTGGGAACTTGCCATATTTCCTGCCTATAATTCTTGCATATCGATGGATCAAAGGAGTTGGTGCTTCTTCTTTGGAACTGCTAGTTCAATGGGTTGACCGTCCGCTTGAAGAAGCTAGTTGGGAGAACTATGATCTAATTGCAGATCAGTTTCCTTCTTTTCACCTTGAGGACAAGGCAACTTTTCAAGGGGGATGCACTAATATGAATGCTCAATTACGAATTTGCTCTAGAAGAAAATCTAAATAAGCATGTGGAGATAAGGGGGCTTTGGGACAGTGGGTGATAGGAGGCGACTTTAATGTGTGCAGATTCGAAAATGAAAGACTCATCTGCACGAGAAGAACCAGGGCCATGTTGAACTTTTCAGAAACGATATCAGACCTCCAGCTGATTGACCCATCGCTTGAAGGAGCTCAATACACTTGGTCAAGGGGAGAAGATGTCCCCCAAGCGTCCAGAATTGACAGATTTCTCTTCTCTATAGAAGGGAATAATAGTTTTCAATTTGTTAGAATAGTACTGTAGCAAGGACCCGGGCATTGTAGCAGGCACTATAGCAACGACCATAAACGGCTAGAAACGACTCTTAAGGATTTGTATATATAGGAGGGTCATTGTCATTTGTTTAGTATTCAATCCAATTATCTCTCTAAACTAAAGTCTCTCAATTTAATTTTCTCACTCTTTTTTCTATTTCTCACAAAATCCATTAAACAATTGGTGCTTTCTAGGGTCATTTCTAACCATAAACCACTATTGCTTGAAATGGAGACTGGGCTACAACAAGCTCTTATTTCAAATTTGAAAACATGTGGCTGCAACAAGAGGGCTTCATTGACATGTTAAAGAGGTGGTGGCAAAGCTATTCAGTATGTGGTTCCCCAGGTTTCATCCCTTCTCAGAAATTGAGGAATTTGAAAAAAAGAATATTACCATATGGAACAAAGAAGTATATGGTAAAGTTGAAGAAAGATGAACCAGAGCTCTGGTTAAAATATCAACCTTATAACAAGAAGTCGAGAATAGAGTTCCTACTCAACTGGAAAAGCAAAGGCTGATTAATCTAAAGATGGAAGTTAAGAATTTGGCCAAAGCTCAATCAGTTTCTTGGAGACAAAAGTCCAGATGCTTGTGGCTTAAGGAAGGAGACAAAAACACGAAGTATTTCCAAGCAATGGCCAACCCCCACAGGAGATATAACAACATAGATAAACTCAAGGTGGTGGGTGAAATAATTGATGACAAAGTACATATTAAAGAGGAAATACTGAGGTACTACCAGAATCTTTATACAAAAACTGAAGCTTGGAGGCTGACTGCCAATTTTGATGATATGCCAAGCTTATCAGGAGAGGATAGAGATATGCTTGAAAAAGATTTTGACGAGAAGGAAGTCCTCGATATTATTCGGTCTTGTGCTCCTGACAAAGCACAGGACGTGATGGTTTTACTATATTAAAGAACATGGGAATTTATCAAGCCAGAAGTGATGGGAGCTCTCACACATTTCTATCAGAATTGTCATATGGTCAAAACTTTCAATGCCTCCTTCATTGTGTTGATACCTAAAAGAAAAAAAGATGTGGAATTAAAAGACTACAGGCCAATTAGCCTCATCGGTAGTGTATATAAGATTGTGTCTAAGCTTTTGGCAGAAAGGCTTAAGAGGGTTGTCGGCAAGCTTATTTCAACTCACCAGAATGCCTTCATAAAGCACAGATAAATTACTGATGCAACTTTGATAGCAAATGAGATGCTAGATTGGAGGATTAAAAGGGCGAACCAGGTGTAATATGCAAACTCGACATTGAGAAGGCATTTGATCAACTGATCGGGTCTTACCTTATCCCAATCCTTAATAAAATGATTTTTGGTGACAAGTGGATTAGATGGATCAAATTTAGTATTTGAACAGCGAAATAATCTGTCATTGTGAATAAAGGACCAGTGGAATTTTTCTCTCCTCAAAATGGAATCAGACAAGGGGATCCCCTCTCTCCTTTTTTGTTTATTATAGTAATGGAGGGTCTTAGCAAAATGTTAGAAAAGGCCAGGGATAAGGAGTTGATTCTGTTGGAATTAATGCATTCACAAGGATACTATCCTTGACCTTTATGTTTTCTAGGAGTTCTTTTTTCAAGAATATCA
>JAOTQR010061254.1:0-13895 GCA_025774065.1 Solanum ossicruentum | reverse complement strand
ATAAACTAACATCCAAAATATAAGAAAAAATAACATCCAACATAAAAATATTTAAACAAATCAAAAAATCAACATAATAAAAAGATTGTCCAACAAAAGAACAAAGTATCCATAAAGAAAAGATAAGAACTGGGGTAAAAATGGTCAACATCATGGTGCTCAAGCACCGGTATTAGTCTGGTCCGCAAGGTCCTGGGTCGCGATCTCCTCCTCAGCGGTCTGGGCCATAGTTGTACTTGTGCTACCCTCTCCATGTAGGGTCTGCTGCTCCCTATCTCTCTGTAGGGCTGCCAATAGGATTGACTCCTGCACCACCTCCTCTAGTATCGACTCCTCCATCGTGGCAGCTGGGTCATCAGGTCTACGACTCTTCTGGCTCAACTCTTGGTCATCTGTCTCGAGGGGCCTCTTTCCATAAGTATGGCGGTGATTAGTTAGCTGTCAAATACCTCGTCACCTGTTGGTGCCACCTCTAGGACTGCAACTGGGGCTGCAAACATCTGCAATAAGTTGGCCTTAAACTTGGCCAACTCTTATGTCACTGCACTCATGTTAGCAGGCCAAGCACCATCAAGCCTCCACTGGACTCTTGCCTCACAAGCATCAACTCGAGCATCACCCGCTCTAACTCTCTTATCAACCAAATCGCGGGTGAATGCCTTTATCCTCTCCTCCGAGTCCTGTATGGTTTGGCTTACCCAAGGTCTGACCTATGCTATTAAAGCCTATAGTCTGGACTCTACCGTAGCCACCCTGTGTAATAATGCCTAATAAGCAACAGGAGAGATAATAGAATTAACTTGTAATGTAGATGTTGCTGGTGCTAGAGTACTAGAGGATGGCCTGGACTCAATCTCAATGGCTAGTGTAGGCTCGGTAGCGTCTGGAGTAGTACCGATGGTAGCTGGAGTCGAACCCTGAGTCTGAGGCTCAACTGGAAATGGATTTGGGATAGCCGAAGGAGTTGCATGAGTTAGGGCTATCGGGTTCTCATCAGCCTTTAGTAGGCTGGGATTCATAGTTCTTGTGGCCTTGATATGCTAGTCCCGATGGGGGTCTATGGGAACACCTGCTGCACTGCATAATTGATTGATCAAAACAGGGAATGGTAGTGAGGTGTTTGTCTAGACGACGGACTCATTGATCTGCTCGGATATATTTCGGGCCCAATCTATCTCATAGCCAGCTCGAATGCTGGATAATAACAAAAGTCGCTCTAAGGTGATCACACTATCCATGAAAGTAGGCCGGATATGCCAACGGATAATAGACCACCAAAAGTTGGCTTAGAAAGAGAGATGGGCTTTCACTATTAGATCTGTGTGGTTTGTAACCCATGTTGTCTTGAACCCCTCCTTACATATCTGGCTAGCTATCCACTATAGCAGCTTGGTCTTGGGCCCAACATCTTTTTCACTCATTGCTCTCCTCATTTTGTCAATGCGACTATTGTACTCTATGGTGGACTGAGGCATTCTATAGGTGGGCCCAAATTGAATCCGTCGAATAGTCTCCTCTGAAATAGGAACTTTTCGACCCCAGACTGGCACCTCTCATACCTCGACTGCTCAATCGACTTCTTATACTTCGGCAACCCTTGGTGGAGTGTAGCAAGATAGGCCGCTAAAACTCACAGACCACGTAAGGGGCATACTTGCCCAGCTACTGTGTAGTCCATCATTATCCGTGTCTATCTATCTCTGCATCTAATCCTGGCACCTTATCTAATCCTAAGGCATTCAGCCTAGACTCCTCATGAAATTGTCGCACTGATTTGCCTGGGGTCTTCAACCCCTGGTCATATATCTCCTTCATCCATAGGATACACCATATGCGGTCGGCTGGGGGCTATGATTGGACTTCTTCTTACTTTGGCTGGGAGGTGCTCTCAGACTCCGACTTTGACCCTGAATGTATGGGTCATTTGTGGTAAGCTGCTCTCAGACCCGTCTCTATTACCTTGTTGTTCCTCCTCTTCAGACTTGGAGGAACTACTGACATCCATGGTTGTATGCATTGTGCGAGCCTAAGTCTGAGGTATATTAGCCTCGGGTCTATTCTAACATTGTGAACTTGTAGACACCCCTCAGATCTCTCAGCTTCAGAAGATTCATCAACCAACCTCCGTTGAAATGTTTGGATTGCTCGTTTATCCTTTGGAGGCATTGTATCTGCAAACCAATCATACGACCCATGTGAGCATCAAGATGTTTGATCAAATGAATCACATAAGAGAGAACAAAGAAATAAAAATAATTTAAGTATAGAGAATCACAGATACAGTTGCAGGTCAGCAGATACGAGGTGCAGTTATGACTCGTAGGGTGTCCTACGAGTCGTACAATGACCTTATAGTACCAAGATTCCTAAAAAGATGCAGTCTAAATTTAGATTGGAGATGCAGTTACAACTCGTAGGGGGACCTATGAGTCGTAGTCTGGCCTCGTACCTCTTTCTAGAGATACTTTTTAAAACATAGTCAGGCTTTGAAGACCCTTGCTACGAGTCATAGCAGGTACTACGAGTCGTATATGGATCTCATATGAGAAACATGAAGGAACCATAGGTGACTAGTGCTAGCTACGAGAGACCACTACGACCTCGTTGCTGAAAACATAAGGCACCAGGAGTGACTATCACTTTAACACAAAAAGTACAAGCTAAAAAAACATAATTTAAGATTTGGAAATTATAAGAGCAATACAATGGATTTGACACATAAGTGGACCCACTATGAAATCAGATAGTTAAAAACAATCATTATCCCTAAGAGTCAAAGTCAATTCCACATTAAATTCAAGCAAAACCAAGGGTAATTTCATCTCCCAACTTATATTATTTTAATAAACAAAACATCCCATTGAGATGCAGGTGCAATTCAAACAATTTCAATCAAGGTCAACTAGCCATAACATATAAAACACAACCACACTTCCTAAATTCCAATACTGAAGACAATTCTCACAAAGCTCGGGCAACAAATTAAGTACTACATTCTAGGGACCAAAAATTTTCACATTTACAACCACCCACTCAAGAATTTCGAACGAGGTTCAATTCATAGCAAATTCTTTCAAAGCAACCAAACCCCAGGTTTTATGTATAGACCAAAGCATTATCACATGGGCATGAGTCTTCGTGAATAAAACAAATACATAATCATCCATAGAATAAACTCACCATCATAGAGCATTATAAGTGACCACAAAGCTTACCAATTTGTAGAAGAATTGAATCAAAGCAACATAGAGAGAAAAACATGCCGAAACCTTAGAAGATGGCGTCCTCGCCGAAATTCTCATAGGAAAATGACGTGGGTAGCCGGGATTATGATCAGAATAGTGAATGGAGGAGATAATTTGGGGGTTTTCGTCGATTTTAGGGCTTTAGCAATGAGAATAGGGGTCAAATGTTATTTTGACCCCTTTATATAACAAACCGGGTCGCCCTTTAAAAAGTTGCAGCCCTGGGCTACGAGACACCGACTATTCCTATGACTCGTAGGTCCCGATCTTGTAGCAGAACCAACAATTGTAAAAATATAGAATTCATACCTGAGCACTACGAACCCCACTTACGACTCGTAGGGGATGGTACGGATCATAAGGTTGGCTCATAGTGATGACTACGACTCGTAGGCCTGCTCGTAGGGGTTGGTCCAATTGCCATTTTCTCACATCTTCAGTTCTTCAAGTACCACCTGCAGAACAAGTCTCAAAACACAAAAATCTTCAAAATATTACAACTGCATCAATTTCTTTTAACTTAAAACAAAAAAAACACACAACTACCTAAAATCTCAATAACCAAATACACTTAAAATAGACAAACAATTATCAAAAATACTTGAGTTGCCTCCCAAGAAGCGCCTTGTTTAATGTCATAGCTCCACTTTGTTTTCATCCATTGTCAGGAATTATCAAGGGACCAAATCTCACTTTTCAATTCATCCGGGTGTTTCATTGACTAGTGGATGTTGAACACTACCTTTGTATCATTAACCTTAAACCAAAGTTGACCCAAATCCATATGCCCGAGAGCTCTTCCAGTGGCGAAAAATGGTCTTCCCAAAATAATGGACACCTCAAAATCAACCTACAATGAAGGATCATAAAATCAGTAGGAAAGATGAATTTGTCAAATTTAACAAGTACATTAAGAAGTATTCCTTTCAGCTTTTTGATGGTTTGATCCGCCATGAGAAATGCATTTTTCTCGAGGTAGGAGTGCCAAGCCCAAGCTTTTTGAATATGACAAGAGGCATTAGATTGATGCTCGCTCCTAAGTCACATAATGTTCTTCCGAAATTAACATCACCAACGGTGCAAGGGATGGTGAATGCATCGGTTTCCTCTCATTTTTGAGCAAGGCATTTGGTCATGATTGCATTACATTGTTGGAGCTCCTGTGAGAACTCTTGGATCAAAGTACATTTCTTTGTCACCAAATCCTTCATATACTTGGCGTACCAGGGCATCTTCTCCAAAGCTTCTAGAAGGGGAATGTTGATGGATAGATGATTCAACAGCGAGAGGAAGTGTTTAAATTTACCCTCCTCTTCCTCTTTCTTAAGCTTTTGAGGGAAAGGAGGAGGAGGCTTTGGAATTGACTTCATTTTTTCATGCTCCATTACCTCTTCTCTTTGCATCCCAATAATCTCCAGACCTTCTCCCTCAATCACAACTCCACCACCAAGACCGTTCTCATCAACTTCATCCATAATCACCGGCATATGGGGATCTAATGTGCTTTTTCCACTATGAGTCATGACTGCCATGCAATGCCCTTCATTTATAGGATTTTGAGCCATATTACTTGGTAAGGTGCCCATTTGTCGTTGGTTCGATTATGAAGAAACTTGCCCAAATTGTTGTTCTCGTTGCTTAATCGCCCACAGAGTGAGACTCTATTTTTTTATCAATACTTGAAATATCCACTTTCATTCCCTTCAAGTTCTCATCTTGGTGGTCGGCTCTCTTCAACAACTTGTCAAACATCTCTTCAAGCCTAAAAGTGCTTGGTACTGTATCACTGTTTGGGATGGCACGTAAGGACCATTCCTATAGCCATCTCTTCTACCCCATTTGGCATCCGACACCCTCTCTCTTTCATAATAACCACCTCGGTTATCTCTATAAGCACCATCATGGTTGTAGTTTTAACCTTGATTCCCGAAACTTTGCCTCCAAATAGTCCGAGTTAGACCCTAGGGGGTTATTTCGGAAACTTGCCGCTTGATTACTCAAAAAAATAAGCATCTTCATCAAAGAATGGATCTTCATAGATGGGAGCCTTAGGAGGTTGGTGGGTGACCACCTTGGCACTTTCTTGGTTTTGCTTCAAGACCAAGTCCATACTTGTGCAAAGTTAAGCAAGTTGCTCCATGATCTCTTTATTGACCTTTGCTTTCTCATTGGTGGTGTTGACTGTACAAGAGTCTTCATTGCACCCCGCTCTCGTCGACCCCATGCTTTATTGGTTTTAACCACTTTCTCCATCCTTGGGGCTATTAATGCAAAAAGTTGGTCAAGAAACATGCCTCCCATGATTGTGTCAGTGCAAGCTTGACTATTCTCATCAAGTGCCTAATAAAAAATCTCAACCAAGTCATCATCAGCAATCTTGTGATCGGGGATAATCCTCAAGCATTTGGTAAATCTCTCCCATGTTGTGCTAATAGAGTCACCCGATAATTGCTCAAAAGTTGTTTATTTGATCCGTGAGCTTTAACTTCTTAGATCTTGGGAAATATCTTTCAAGAAATACTCTTTGAAGTTCTGCCCAACTTGTTATTGTACTCGGAGGAAGCTCAGACAACCACACGGCTGCATTCCTAGTGCAATGTCGACACCCGCAAACTAATGGAATCAAGAGAAAGATTTTGTGTCCCCATGACACTCTTGCAAACAAAAACCACATTATGGAGATGACGGTGGGGATCCTCTAAAGGTAGCCTAGTGAATAACCCACGATTTTGGAACATTTGAAGTAATCCACTTGAAACTAAGAATTTAGCGTCTGCCGATAGTGGAGGCAACAGTTTCGCACTAGTAACGTCCATAATCATAGGGTTCAAGCGATATTGGTTCAATCCATAAGCATTCTCGTTGAGGTCCCTAAGCGATGGCCTGCTTTCCCTTGGTGGTGGATTCTCCTTTCTTTCTATATCATCATTCATATTCATTTCTTCCTCAACCGTGACATCCTCATTCACTTGAGTCATTCTTCTAAAGAGTTGACGGATCTCCAAATTAATCAGAGCTAAGGGAATGCCTTGGCTCCTTGTGTTGGGCATACAACCTAGTACACACAGAAATTAGAATCAAACAACAAAAACAAAAGTAAAATTCAATAGAGTCTAGAAATTAATAATTGAACTAATTGATAGTGAAATCAGATCAAAACCTAGTCCTATTCCCTAGCAATGGCGCCATCATTTGTTGAGTAATGTTCACGCTCCAATAAGAAAGCGGTAGCTGTTAGTAATTAACCTAACCGAAGGTTAGGGTCGAATTCACAGGGAATACATGGCTTGACTACAAGAATTCACTGTCAATCGTTTCGAGTATCTATAACTAGAATCTCTATGGGGGGTTGTGATTCAAGAACAAAAACAAACAGACACTTATACTACAATGCGAGAAAACACTCAATTTTTAGGACAACTTGAGAATTATATTCCCCATGGTATGCTAACTTGATTAACCTAGATAACATAACTACAATTAGAGATTCACATGAAGGATGGTAAGTTAGATTCAGCCCTCTTGTGAAGGTGAAGGTCGAAATTTACCATGGCGCTTGGTCGGCAACTATGGCGTGCCAACTAACTGTTACCTATTGTCCCAGTCAACCTCCCCTTGGTCAGGTTTGATAGATTAGATGAGAACACATCAATTGAATCCTTTCATCTATTTCCATTTTCCTATTGGTCACTACCTTTGTCGGGATCGTGATAGTAGGCGGGGTTTGGCATTGCCTACCACCAAACAACAATCATAATGAAGAGAAATAGAAATGCACAAACCTAGGTCATCTCAAGTCAACTACCCATGGTTTCCACAACCCCAAGTTGTGGGTGCTTAGCTACTCATGGCTAAGGCAAAACCAATAAAAATGCAAATACAAAACATGATTGAGAATTTTACCCAAAGAAATGAAGAATATAGATAACACAAGTTGCAAACCACAAGCTTGATAGATTGAGAATAAGTACAAAGCAAGATTTACAATCCCCAAAATTGGGCTTTCCAAGAGACAAAGGAAGAACTTTTCTAGAACCCTAAAAGATTCTTGAGAAAATATTCAAAGGCACATTCAATGTCTCTAAAAGTTGGAATCTCTACAATCTCTCAAAATAAAACTTAACTTAAAGTATTTATAGTAGTTACAAGTTTAACCCTAAAAATTACACAGGAAAGACAGTCGAAAGCTGGTAAGCCACACAGGTATGACTTGTAGGTTGACCTACATGTTGTAATCGGGGTCTCATATTAGGTTCTTGGAATTTTGGACTCAACTAGTACGACCCACTGGTATGACTCGTAGCTTGGGCTACGACTCACATGATCCTCTCATAGTCTACGCCTTCAGTTGTTGATCCAAAGTTTGGGCTCTTAGTATCTTGCTACTATTACTCCTAGAAAAGTCGTAGTAAGACCTATGACTCGTAGGGTGGTCTCGTAGGGTTGACCTCCACTTAGTAGATTTCATATTTTTAGCCTCTATTTCTTGCTACGATAATACCCTACGACTAGTAGCTTGGGCTACGACTCGTAGGTGAACTCGTATGTCGTATGATTCAGCAAAATCTGCAATTTTCCTCCAAAATCATACCAATCTGACTTTTCTGCAAAAACAACACAAAAACACATAAAACCATAAAAAATCGCATTAAGAACTCACAAAATCCCTTGTTTTAGGCATCACATGTGTTTTATTTTGACAGCACATCAGAAGGTCACCTCTTTGCCCACCATTTTGAGTAGCTCGAGAGATATTCAAAAAGATAATGGTTAGGGATTAGTAATAAGCCTTAGTGGACTTAGCTCTACCGCACGACATAGATCATGAAGAAGTGATAGTTTCCTATAACGCCTCATAGCCTCACATTCATAGTTGTGGCATGCTTCAAAACCATGAATAAGACTCTAATCAACGCGGTGTGTTGGATTTCGAGGACCATTAACAGCCTAGAGCTCTGACACCAAGTTTTTCATGATCCAAGCCTCGAGCCTAGACATGACATGGTGAATGGGAACCCGAAGGGACCCCAAACAAGCCTCTTAGCTTATAATTAACAAATCCTTCCGGAAGCAAAAAAACACAAGATATATAAACAAGTGAAGCGGGACTAAGGGAAGTCTTGATATTTATAAAAAATATAAAAAAGTCAAGCTCGTAGCATAAGTAGGTCAATTATCCAACAATACCTCCAACAAGGAATGGAGCGGGGACCAAGATACTTTCCGGGGTCACCCTCATAGTATCAAGTTTTCAACATAAAGAAATATCAAAAAGTAGGAGTAACATAGATAGTGTCCTTGGACTGAAGGACTCACCACAGCTTATCTTTCGATGTACCAAAACTAGCCACGTGGAGGATGATCGAGAGGTGCTCCCGTCCCTACATAGTAATATCATGTAGATATAGAGTATACGTTAGTATGTTTGAATGTACTAAGTATATAGGATGCAACGCAACAACACATAAGCCAATATAGTAAAAATGCATAATCATAAGCAATGGATAAGTATAATATCAATATGGCATGCTTGATTAATGCTTGAAGTAAACATGCTTGTAAATCATATAACTTGCATAGTATGTATCACATGTGGGAAAAGACTATATCAACATAGACCAAGTGAACTACTATGAGGAATCCAAGGCATGTCTGCACGATCCAAGCCTAGGGCCTAGGCGTTGCATGGCGCAAGGGGAACCCGAAGGGACCCCAAGCAAGCCCCTTAGAACATCATTACACATCCTTGGTCGCGGAAGAAACAAATGAAGCATCAAGAGATAGTATATTGGGATAATGGGACTAAAGGAATACTTTCATATCTTAGACATCAAGAACAATAGAGTCAAGGCTCATAACATAAATACAGAACATGTCCAACAACACCTCTATTACATAAATAAGAGCGGGAGCCACGATAAGCAACCGGGCTCACCCTCATAGTCAATACATAAAAAAGGACAGATAGTCTTAATATAGAGCAAAAGTTCATAAGTAACATCCCAGGAATGGAGTATTCACCAACTAGCTTGAGAGACAATCGTACTAGCCACATGGAGGAAGAGGAGGATCAAGCGGTGCACCAGTTCCTACATGATGACATCATGTAGACATAGAGTATGTGTTGGTACGTATAAATGTACTATGTAGAATGCAATGCAACAATTGATAGGCATCATAGGCAAAATGCATAATAATTCTCAATGGGTAGCATAATAGCAAGATGGCATGTATGATAAATGCTTATGTAAAACATGCTTGCATAGAACATAATACATGTGTATAAAGAGACAACTATCATATTGGTGGATCATCGCACCCTACTACCCTTGGGGATTGAGGTACAAAGCTGTTCAATTGGTTGGTGGATCGTCGCACCCTACCACCCTTACTGACCGGAGTACAAACCCCCGGATGTGGTTGCCAAGGTACAAACCCCATGATATGGTTAATGGATCGTCACACCCTATTACCTATGGTGACCGAGGTACAAACTTCCCGATATGGTTATCAAGGTACAACCCCCTTGACATGATTGACAAGGTACGAACCCCTTCACACGGTTACCCGACGCAAAACCCCCGAGTAAGGCATGGTCATATTCCACTATATAGAGATACCATACACATACATTCATTTCATCATCTTTTTATCAAAATTTCTTCATACTATAGTCATTCAATTCATAAGACATGCCTTAGACCTTCAATTCCTCAAGAACCCATAATCGAATATTTTATCAAACACTTAGAGGGTGTGTAGTGCTAGTGTAAGACCATGCAATTCAAGAGTGTTATCATGCTAGAAAATTCAATGTAAAACCATTAACAGATACTTGGTAATACCCTCAAGCAATATACATCAAAACCCTTCTTCAAATCTCACATTAGATCTTAGATTCATAGCCCAAAAAATAGTAAAACTATCACCATTCATAGATGTCAACATAGTGTGCAGTGATTTTCCATAATAAATAAGACCCATTTGAAAATCAACTTTAAATAATGCAAATTAGGGTACAAGGAAGCTTAGTATCGTGGGTGAAAGGAACCCATGAAAGAAACTCACATACCTTAGCTTTGGATATGAACTTGATAAAGAATAGAGATGGAGACTTGAAGCTTGATTGAGATCCCTTAAATCCAGATGAGTTTGGAGACTTGAGCTTAGGAGTAAAATATTTGGCTAAGTGTCTAAATGAGTATTGGGGAATGTTTTGAATGATATGAGGGTGAAAAATGACTAAGTACAGGTATTTTCACACCTGGGAACACTTAGACCCAAGATTTAAAAGTCTTGGACCGAGATCCAAAGCTGGACAAAAAAATACACAGAGGCGCGCACTTGGCGCTTCGCGCCAGGGGCGCGCAAACCTCTCTGAAATTACATTTTGCAATTTCCAAATTTTGATACTATTGCTCTTAAATCGGGGCTAGACCTATTTTGCACTAAATTTCATTTCCTGAACAAGAATATAAAGTCAAATTTTTTATATCATACACGAATTTTGAGATATGTGGAATTTGCTATTCTGGGCACTTCTGAGGCACATTTTCGGGTACTTTTTGGGGTCGTTTCAATATCTCTCCCTTGGGAACATTCATCCTCAAATGTCAAAGAAATGCATATTAGAGACACAAACATAACAATTTCATCCCACATAAGGAGACACAATTGTAACACCCCACATCTTACAATACTAGCATAATGCAAATGAAACATGATATGGTTTGGTCAAATTAGCGCCCATTTTTAAAAGTGCTCGAATTTCATGTTATAGGTGGATATGTGCATCTAACGCTTAAGAGGGTCGAATGTATGCATGTTTTGTGTCAAATTGAGGAGATCACAACCTTAAATGAAGTAAGAGAATTGAGGTGCTTGTAGGACTTCAGAAGCTAGCAGGTGAGTCACCTACTTGCTTAGCTTAAATTGCTAGATAAACGGAGATAAGGCCCAGCGTCGAATTTGTTCAAGTCTAATTATGAATAAAGTCTGTGTTAAGGGTGTAACTTTTGGCCTATATTTTAGCATCACACATGGACTACATTTTCAGCCCAAGAAATATATTAAAAGGGCCCAAGTGCATCACAACCCACTTGACTATTTGGGCCCAAAACTAACTAAGAGGAATTTGGAAAATTGGCAGCCAAGGCCCATCAAATTTGAGACCCATTTAGGACCAAGTGTGAGGGCCTAGCTGTTGTACCACGAGCTTCTTAATGTGTACTAAATGTGGTCAAAAAGGCAAAAGAAGGTAGGCCAAAAGATCCTTTAAAAATGGCTCAAAAGTAGCCCCTTTAAGTCATTTTACTTGCAACAATTTTTTCAGCTTTCCAAAAAAACTCTTGTCTTCTCTTTACATCACTTTACAAAGCAACTAATATAACCCTCTTGAAGGAAGGCTGAATCTTGAAGGCAAAGGTAAGTAATTATAGTTGTGTATTTAGTATAGTTTCTTCATGAAAGACAAGAAGTATATGCTAGTTATGCTTGTGCTGAAAATTTGGACATCATGTGTTTAGAAAGTTGTTGCACACTAGCCTTTTGTTTAGTGATTTCTCTATTGTTTGTGGGCTGTATTATGAATAGAAGTTGATGTTCTTAGCATGGTTTGAGTTATAGATTAATACCCTAAGGTTGCTGTCCTAATTTTGGTTTCATTTAACAAACAAGTATTATTGTGCTATCTTAAGTGTAATGTTGATTGGAACTTGTGGGCTGATAGATGGAAGGCTATTGCCTCACTTCCTTAATGACTACTTTGTTACTGTTCTGAGACTGGTTCAAGGATGTTCATATGTTTAAATGTTTTGGGAACAGTTTGGTTAAAGTTGGTGAAGGTTTGGAATCATCAATGTCTTAATGTAGCAAATGGACATAATGTTATGCCGCCTATTTGTATGTTGCGTAGAATTATTGTGTCCTGTGCTTTGTGGACTGTTATAGCACTAAAACAGGCTGCACATGATGTGTATATGATAATGTGTATTAGAAAATATGATTAGGGGTGGAAAGGTTGAAAGAATACGCTAGGGTTCATAATTATCCGCTTGCTGCCTGTGTGTGTTTTCTTTATGAGATTGGGCTGCCAAGAAGTATTTATTGGCGGCTAATGCTAGTTTTATCACCTGCTATGTTGTACATAAATATTTGGAAGAAGGGAAGGTTATCTTGAGGTAATAACAAGGTCATACAGCGAGGTATGTAAGGCTACTTGATTTCGTATTACTTGGCATGAAATCTAGATTCGTCCTTGGCAAATAAAGGCACTTGCCAAGTCCGACACAACTATTAACCGTGTCTCCACTCTTTGACTTGTTCATATGCTTTCATACATGGTCACCTTCAAATCTGCATATGTGCTTGTATACCAAATTACATGGATTCTTGTTGCTAAATAAAGTTCACAAGTTGTTTCATCTCATACGCATTTCATTATTTGTGCAACGTACTCTTTTCATTATCATATTTTCTTGTATGATTATCTACATGTCACATGCTACATATACAACCCTACAGCTCCAATATTGTGACCACCAAAAGAACCATCTCAAAGGTAATTGAAAGGTAAAGTATATTGTTTATTGATGGATGGTAGCCCGAGGGGTGAAAGAATCAGGAAGATCCTATCACGGGTGGTAGCCCGAGGGGTTAAGGAAGAACCTAGCCAGGGAAGATCCCGAAATAGTTTTACCACTGATCAGTTGGTCGTTTGTATTACATGTTGTGCACAGATTATACAGTCTAGGTAAAGTGACGAACAGAACATAAAATACATGATCCCACAGTACAACTAAAGGTGGTCTATTATCTTACACCAGTGCGTGGTTTCATTTGAGTTTTTACTTTATATATAGTATTTCCTACCTTACATATTTAGTACACTATCTCGTACTGATGTCCCTTATGGGGGACCTGCATTTCATGCTGCATGTACAGGTGCTGGTAGATCTCCCCAGTATGAGTACAGGATATCCAGCTGTTGTTATCAAGCTCCAGGTTGCTTCAGAATTTGTGCATCTAGAGCTTATATTTTTGTATTGTACAGTTAGTCAAGGCGGGACCTGCCCTGACCCTTATCAGATACTTTTCCTTATCTAGAGGATTTGTAGACTATGTAAATTAAAGTGTGGTCATGTCTCGTACATTAACCACCGTGGCCCCAACGGCCTAGTCATATGTATTTCCTTTTGGCTTGTTATTAATGTTTATTTTCTTAAGGGAATGTCAAATATAGAAACAACTTATAATATGTGTAGAAAGCGCATAGATACAGGTTGGTTCTCCCGAGTCTTACCGACAACGGGTGCCAGTCCACCATAACGGGACTTTGGGCGTGAAAGAAGTGGTATTAGAGAGGGTCATCCAAGGGAGTCTGCAAAGCCGTGTCTATGTAGTGTCTTGTTTATCGATGTGTTGTGCACCACATTTATAAGCAGAAGGCTATGTGGCATTTAGGAGATGTTACTTTCTCCTCATTCTTTAGATCGTGCCATAGAGTCAGGTGTAATAAATGCATTATGTCTAAGTCTTGAATTGTTTTGTACAGCAAGTATGCCAGAAACCAGGTAAAACAAAGGTAAAGGGAAGGGAGTAGAAGTGGTGGTTGGTATACCCAGTCAGGTGAGACAATGAAATGAGGTTCAA
>JAOTQR010061212.1:0-47784 GCA_025774065.1 Solanum ossicruentum | reverse complement strand
TTGCTGATTCACACGGGATTCCACGTGCCCCATGCTACTCGGGTCAGAGCGTAAGCTAGTGATGCTTTCGGCTACTGTTCGATACTACTCAAGCTAGTTAGTGAGTCCTCCACTTGAGGGACCTTAGTCTAAGTTGCTCTTATTATGTATTGAGACATTCTTCTTTATTGTTTATTTTGACTATAAGGGTAGGCCAGTTATTTTGTCTTGGCTCCCGCTCTTATCTATGTATTACAGGTGTTTGTTGGACATGTTATGTGTCTATGCAAAGAGCCTTTACTCTATTGTTCTTGATGTCTATGGTATGAAAGTGGTTTCCCTTAGCCCTGGTTGTCCCACTTTATTTTCTCTTGATGCTTGTTTTATTGCTTCCACGACCAAGGATGTGTAATGATGTTCTAAGAGGCTTGCTTGGGGTCCATTCAGGTTCCCCTTACGCCGTGTCATGCTTAGGCCCTAGGCTTGGGTCATGACTTTTTTGGGCTAGGATTCTGGATGGCCACATGTGTTGTGATTGTTGTTAGAACGGGAATGTATATATGAATTATGATTAGTTTGTGACTCGCGATGATAGTCTAGTTCTTGATTATTAATACTAATACTTCTTGTTGAGATGATTGATGATTCTTATAAGATTTATGTTTAAGAAAATTGATGGGTTATAGTGAGATTTGAAGACTTGTGATAATCAAAGAGTCCATTGTTAGGCTATTGATATATGTGTGTGTGTGTGTGTGTTTGTGTGTGTGTAGGGGCGCGAGTAATGCATATTCATGAAAGAAAAAACATGAAATGACTTTTTGTTGATGTTCTCATACAATGAAGATGTGAATTTACTTGTGGCTTCAAGTATGATAATTGCATTATAGGTGATAATTGTGTTTCCCCCATTTATGTTATATGTATGTGTCGGTTAACTACTTTACTAGTATTGCATGTATAATATATGACTAGGAAAAAAGAAAGAACATGAAGTGAAGTGATAACTTATGATGAAATATTCATTGTAATTGCAATTGTAATTGTGATTGTTAGATCGGGGATCATGTTGGTACATAATGGATCAGATATCACATTTTAAAAAATATTAAATGCAGTGTCTTGTTTTGACACATATAGAATCAGATGTCATATTTTTTTACATATTGGATCTAGTATTACGTTTCATTAAATATTCAATTGAGTTTCATGTTCTAACCTACATTAGATCGAATGTCATATTCAGACATATTTTGAATCAGGTGTCACATTTAGGCAAGCTAACTATTGAATTGGATCGCACTAGCACACTAATAGTTTGAGTGTGGGTTTTATGAAAGAACTATTATTGATTGTTATTTGTGAATGAATTTGATCACCTGTGCATACTCATCCAGTGTAATAATTGGTATAAGGAATTGAAAGTCGATGTGTTACTTAATTTCTTATTATGGTGATTTTATTTGTGTTTCAATATTGGTGATGTGATTGTGTATTACCTATCTTACCACATTGTGATTGTCTGTTATATTTTATATAATCCGAAATTAGGTTGCATGTGATCAAGTGGAGAGTGGTTGAGATGTTGTTTAAGTTAAAATTTTGGTAACTTAGAGCCAAATTATGTTGTGACCCTTCTTTTTATGTGTGTTAATGAGGGCTTAGGGAAGAATTTGAGTTTCTATCTCCGTGCAAACTGCCATGATGAAAAAAATCTCAATATGGTAGGACCACTATAGCAGGTCAGATTCTACCATGGCAAGATAGTATTGATGTAATACAAGGAAGTCTCATATCATCCTGATTCTGCCATCTTGCAATTGAGTTAATAAATATCTTAGACAAGCATTGTCAAGAACCTTTGAACAAAAGTGGTAGAGTGATTAGATCGAATTAGCAACTGGTGGATTCAAAAATCTCTTTTTACGAGAGATAAAAGTGGTAGAGTGATTAGATCGAATTAGCAACTGGTGGATTCAAAAATCTCTTTTTACGAGAGATAGAAGGATTATGCCTTGATTGAAATCAGAGTTGGCAGCAAATAGTAGGGCAGATTCTACCATGGAGAGATAGTGCTGATGTAATACAAGGAAGTCTCAAATCATCCTGATTCTGCCATCTTGCAATTGAGTTAATAAATATTTTAGACAAGCATTTTTGAGAATCATTGAACAAAAGTGGTAGAGTGATTAGATCGAGTTAGCAACTGTAGATTCCAAAATCTCTTTTTACGAGAGATATAAAGATTATGCCTTGATTGAAATTAGAGTTGGCAGCAAAGTAACTAGAAGGATGATATCATGTCATGTACTAGGGGTGGTTAAGGTAATTGAGATGGAAAGGATATGTGGATAAAAGATTTGGGTGGTGCATTTTCTTATTGCATCCTTCTTCGGAATAAGGTGGGATTCAGGTTGACTGTCATGACCCATGCCTAGGGCCTAGACGTGACTTGGCAAATGGGAATCCGAAGGGACCCCAAACAAGCCTCTTGCATATCAATCAAACATCCTTGGTCGCAGAAGCAAAATAAATAGCTCAAGAGATATAATAACAAGGGAAGCGGGACTAAGGGAAATCTTGATATTCATAAGAGCATAAAAGAGTCAAGCTCATAGCATAAGTACATCATAATATCCTACAACACCTCTAACTTGGAATGGAGTGGGGCCAAGATACTTTTCGAGTTCACCTTCATAATAACAAGTGTTCAAAATAAAGAAGTCTCAACATAGCAAGAGTAATGTAGATAGTGTCCTCGGAATTGAGGACTCACCAATATTTATCTCTGAAGCACCGAACTAGCTACGTGGAGGATGATCAAAAGGAGCTCTGGTCTCTACATGGTAATATTATGTAGGCATAGAGTATGCATTAGTACGTTTGTATGTACTAAGTATGCGGGATGCAATGCAACAATACATGAGCCAGTATAGTCAAACTGCATAATCATAGGCAATGGATATATAATCTCAATATGGGATGCATGATCAACACTCATGATAAAACATGCTTGTAAAATCATTCATTTTGCACAATATATATATATATATATATATCACTTTTGTCACGCGCACAGTCCCATTAAGGCGGACTGACACCCGTTGTTGATAAGACTCGGGAGAACCAAACTGTAACCATGTGCTTTCTATATATATTATAAGGGATTTCTACATTCAAAATGCTTTCAAGAAAGTAAACAGTAATAACAAGCCAAATGGAAATGCATATGACTAGGTCGTTAGGGTCACATTGTCTAAAGTACGAGACATGACCACACTTTAATTTACATAGTCTACAAAGCCTCTAGATAAGGAAAAGTATCTAATAAGGGTCGGGATAGGCCCCGCCTCGACTAACTATACAATACAAAAATATAGGTTCTAAACACACAAACAAAGCCCCAAAGCAACCTGGAGCTCGGTAACAGTAGTTGGATATCCTGTACTCCTACTGGGGAGATCTTCTAGTGCTTGTACTTGTAGCATGAAATGCAGGTCTCCTGTAAGGGACGTCAGTATGAGATAATGTACTAAATATATAAGGCAGAAAATACTGTATATGAAGTAACAATCCAAATGAAATTATGCACTGGTGTAAGGATAAGAGACCACCTTTAGTAATACTGTGGAATCGTGTACTTTATGTCCTTTTTATTACTTTATCTTTACTGTATAATCTGTGCACGACATGTAATACAAATGACCAACTGATCAGTGACAAATCTATATCGTGATCGTCCCATGCTAGGCTTTTCCTTTCACCCCTGAGTTACCCCCCGTAATGCGATCGACCCCTGCTAGGTGATTCTTCCACCCCTAGGGCTACCACCCATCAATAAGCAACTTACTTTACTTTATCTTTCAATTAATTTTGAGATGATTCTTTGGTGGTCATAATATTAGAGCTATACGACCATAGATACTGCGTGTAACATGTAAAGAACTATACAAAACAATACAATATTGAAAAGAGTAGGTTGCACAAATAATGAAATACGTAGGAGATGAAACAACTCAAGAACTTTATTTAGCAACAAGAACCCATGAATCTTGGTATCCAAGTATTTATGCAGATTTGAAGGTGACTATGTATAGGAGCATATGAACATGTGAAAGAGTGGAGACATGGTTAATAGTTGTGCTGGGATTGGTGATGTGCTATCAAAATATAACACATTTGATGCCTAAAACAAGGGATTTTGTAAGTTTTTAAAGCAATTTTTTTTTAATTTTTATGTGTTGGTATTACAGAAAAGTTAGTTGGCATGATTTGGAAGAAAAGTTGCAGATTTTGCTGAAGCATAGGGCATATGAGTCATAGCCAAAGCTACGAGTCATAGGATGTGTCGTAGCAGGAAACATAGACCAAAAGTTTAGAAATTTGCCAAGTGAGGGTCACTCTTATGAGACCAGCCTACGAGTCGTATGTCATCTGACGACTCATATAGGTGGGGTCATAGCAATAATCAGAGAGCCAAAATAATAGACCAAGAAGCTGAAGACCAAGGCTATGAGACCATCATACGATTCGTAGTCCAAGCTACGACTCATACCAGTAGTCATACCAGCGAGGTCCAAAATGCCAAGACCCTGAAACGAGACCCCGACGATTCGTATCTGCGAGACATCCTAGATGCCAACTATCTTTTCTGTATTATTTTTAGGGTTATAACTTGTACACTATAAATAGTTTAAGGAGGGTTTATTTTGGGAGAGACCCGACATTCACAGCTACTTGTAAATATTCTAGGAGCATTTTTAGGGTTTAGAGTAGATTTTTATCTTTCAATTTGAAGACCCATTTTTGGGGAATTGAAAACCCTCATTGTACTCATTTGCCATTAATCTAAGCTTGTGGTTTTCTACTTGAAGGTGTTCTTGCTCTTCATTGCTTTGAGTAAACTCTCAACTATGTCATTTATTTGCATTATTGTTGATTTTGCCTTAGCCATGAGTAGCTAAGCACCCACAACTTGGGGTTATGGGAACCATAAGTAGTTGACTTAAAATAACCTAGACTTTGTGCATTTGTTTGACTGGGGTTTTGCATGTATTGTTTATTTTCCTTCAATTTGATTATTGTTTGGAGGTGGCCAACACCAAACCCTGTCTACTATCACGATCCAACCAAGGTAGTGATGAATAGGAAAAGGAAAATAAATGATAGGATTTGATTGATGTATTCTTATCTAATCAACCAAACCTGACCAAGGGAAGGTTGACTGGGACAATGGGTAACAGTCAGTTAGCACACCATGGTTGCCCCATGCGCCATGGTAAAATTTGACCTTCACCTTCACAAGAGGGCTGGAAAAACCTAAGTTACCGTCTTGCATGTGAGTTCCCAATTAAATTTATGTTGTCTAGGGTAATTGAGTCAACGAATCATGGGGAACACAATCCCCAAGTTGTCCCTAAATTTGAGTGTCTTCCTGCATAGTTAGTTTAGTTTTTATTTTTATTCTTGAATTACAAAGCAAACCCCCATTTAGAGATTTTGGTAATCGATGCTTGAAATGATTAGTAGTGAATCTCTATAGTCAAGCCCCGTTTTCCCTGTGAATTCGACCCTAACCTTTGGTTAGGTTAACCACTGACAGCAACTACTTTCTTATTGGTGTGTGAACATCAGATCAAAATTATGGTGTCATTGCCGGGGTATATGGCTAGGTCTTGACTTGATTTCACTATTAGTTAGTTCAATTATTGATTTCTTAATTCTCTTATATTTTACTTTTATTTTGTTTGTGTTTTGTTTAGTTTCTTTTCAGGAAAAAAAAAGAGATGTGTAGAGTGTCCCTGATTACAACATTAGCCTCCACACACGCTCATGTATGAGGAACTATATTATGAGGAGGACACTTAGTTTTCTGCTGATCAAATGTGGATCTTTCATCCCAACGCTCAATGGTCCAATCAAGACCAGTGGCGCCAAGGTCAAGGAAATCAGAATTGGACCTATAGAAGAGAATGTGCTTACAGAGATTGTTAGGGTGGTTATTATGAGAAAAACAGGGGGGCCAAACGTCAAGTGAAGTGGTAGAGATGGTTCCATAAATGTTCCTTATGTGCCACTACACCATCACGATGCAGGCACAAGCAACTCCAGAATTGAGGAGATGTTTGATCACCTATTGAAGAAGGCTGAGACATGGGATGAGACTCTATGTGAAAAAAGTTCAGAAATTGCAAACATCAATGAAAAAATAGAGTTTCATTCTTTGGCTATTAAACAGCTTCAACAACAGTTTGGTCAGGTATCAACTCTATTTAATCAACATCAAAGTGGTACATTGCCTAGTGATATTGTGCAAAGTTCGGAGGATGAAGGGCAATGTACGGAGGTTACTAGTAGGTGTGGTAAGAATACTATTGATCCTCCTGTGCTGGTTGTTGTAGACGATATTCAGGAGGAAATAGTGGTAGATAAGGATGTGGTTGAAGGAGAAGAGTGTGGCAAGGATGTGGTAAATGAATCAGTTGAATAGCCAAAACTGTACAAGCTCATCCCAAGGCCTCCTCCTCCTTTCCCTCAAAGACTCAAGAAGAGGGAGGAGGAAAGCAAGGTCAAGGACTCTTTCTCCATGCTAAAACAACTATCCATCAACACTCTTCTCATCGAGTCAGTGGAGAACATGCCCACCATACCTTGTATAACAAAAGACGTAGAGTTTGCAAGGGCACTATGTGATCTTGGTGCCAGCATAAATCTGAATCCCCTTGCGGTCTACAAGAAGATTAGGTTGGGAACCTCTACCCCAAATAACATGCAAAATCTAGTACTTATTACCCTCATTCTCATACCACCACCCTTTGAGCATAACAGAAAGTTGGAAAATAAATATGGGGTCCAATTCATAAGTTCAAGGTGGAAGAAATAGCAAACCTGTGGAGGAGTAAGGTTTGAGAAATTGGTGAAGTCTGTAACCAAGTGGACTAAGTTGAGCCGCGACAATAAATCAGGTGCTGCTTGGGAGACAACCAAGGTATGTTTTATTTTACCCCTATATTCTCTATTATTTCTTTATTTAGTGCATTAAGGACAATGCACAACTTTTTTTGGGGTGTGGGCATTATGGATCTTGGTGAAGTCTGAATAGCTTAGGGTCCATAACTATCCCAAATTTTGATCCCGAGATTTTCTTGCCTATGTTCTTGTTCCTCATGGATATTTAATTTCTTTTGAACTGGCATGTTTAGGTAGTATAGATAATTTGTAGATATACAGTAGTCATTATCTTTTAGCATATATATATATATATATATATATATATATATATATATATATATAGTCTTTAAATGCTTTTTATTTTGAAAATTTAGTACCCTCAAAATTTTTGAGATTGTTGGTTATTTTTGCAATCATGCATGTGATTATATGGCAATGTTTGTTCTGACAAAACAAAGACAAGTTGATGCTTGAGGCGTGACCTGTGAGTCTATTTGATTATTTGTGTGATGCCATGAGAGTCTGAACTTGCTTTGTAGTATTCATGCATTGTGTATTGACTCAAAACTTGCCTTGTTACTTTAAAATTGGACTGGAGAAGTGGTTGATTAGGAAAGGATCTTACGCCTTCGTTCTTTTAGCGAACTCACTTTTGCCTAAATGACCTACCAAATGTGATAGTAGATCCCTTGATCCAAATGTTTGAGCTTTTCATGTACTTGTTCTTTCTTGACACCTAGCTAGCTCAAGCCTGTTTTATGAAATACCTTGATATTGGCCCTGGTCTATCCTTGAATATGTGAACCTTGATTGAGGCAAAAAGCCTAAGTTGAGGGTGGCTACAAATAGTGGCCCTGGTTTGGGGAATAGATATTGTGTGCTTCACCTCAAGCTAAAAGCCTAAGTTGAGGGTGACTCTTATTGTGGTAAAGTAATGAAAATGAGGCGGTTATATGGGAAACGAAGAAAGAAATGAAGAAATCATATGCCAGATGAGAAAAAGGAAAGAAAAATTGCCTTAGATTGAAGAGAATAGAAAAAATGAGTTCAAAAAAATAAAGCACAGCTAAAAAAGAGAAAGAAAGGACCCGGGAAAAGCTTGAAAAAGGAGAATAAGGGCGGATTTAGTGTAAATGGTTGAGTTAAGAAGGTAAGAGTGTTGATAAACATGGTTTAACGATAACTTTTAGTCTCTTTTTAACTAAAGTGCAATACCAATGCCCCATGATCCTACGTTACTGGCCGTTAAGTCCTAAAGTGATTCAAATCCACTTTGTCATCAATCCGAAAGTTGAGTATAGAGGCAAGCTTATTGTGTTTATCATTTTTCAGAAATTTCATTTGTGAGAGTGAGAATACTTGCACAGTCCCTGATTTTTAATGCAATTTGAGTGAGAAAGAGGGACTTCTTTTCTGTGAGGCATTTGCACTGCATAATTAGCATAGGACTAACCCAATGATTGTGGATGGTTGATATTCCTTTTCTTGTAATAGTTGGATTGCGGACACATTCTTTGTGTTTTGGTTTGCTGAGTAGCTTTGCAATCTAGTTTTGAAAATGAGAATTGGGTTCTTGATTTAAAGTAAATGATGTATATGCCATTAGTGTAACAACTATGTGTCTCTCATTGTCTTCTTAGATTGTGTTGTCACTTGAGGACAAACAACAATTCTAAGTTGAGGATGTTGATGTGCTGTCAAAATACATCACATTTGATGCCTAGAACAAGGGATTTTGTGAGTTATTAAAGAAAATTTTTATAGTTCTTATGTGTTTTTGTATTGATATTGCAGAAAAATTAGGTTGGTATGATTTGGAAGAAAGGTTACAGATTTTGTTGAAGCATAGGCCATACGAGTTATCCTACAAGTTGTAACCAAAGCTACGAGACGTAGGATATGTCGTAGCAGGAAACAGAGACCAAAAGTTCAGAAATCCGCCAAGTGAGAGTCACTCCTATGAAGCCATCGTATGAGTCGTATGTCATACGACGACTCGTATCGGTGGGATCATAGAAATAATTAGAGAGCCAAAATGTTGGACCAAGAAGCTAAAGACCAAGGCTACGAGACTAGCATATAAGTTGTAGTCTAAGCTACGACTCGTACCAGTAGGTGGCACCAGCGAGGTCCAAAATGACAAGACCCTGATACGAGACCCCGATTATGACTCGTAGGCCCCCTACGAGTCGTATCTATGAGATGTCACAGATGCCAACTATCTTTTCTGCTTTATTTTTAGGGTTATAACTTGTACACTATAAATAGTTTAAGGAGGGTTTATTTTGGGAGAGACCCGACATTCACACTACTTGTAAATATTCTAGGAGCATTTTTAGGGTTTAGAGTAGATTTTTATCTTTAAATTTGAAGACCCACTTTTGGGGAATTGAAAACCCACATTGTACTCATTTTCCATTAATCTAAGCTTGTAGTTTTCAACTTGAAGGTGTTCTTGCTCTTCATTGATTTGGGAAAACTCTCAACTATGTCATTTATTTGCGTTATTGTTGATTTTGCCTTAGCCATGAGTAGCTAAGCACCCATAACATGAGGTTGTGGGAACCATGAGTAGTTGACTTGAAATAAACTAGACTTTATGCATTTCTTTGATTAGGGTTTTGCATGCTTTATTTATTTCTCTTCGTTTTGGTTGTTGTTTGGTGATGGCCAATACCAAACCCTACTTACTATCACGATCTCGGCCAAGGTAGTGACGAATAGGAAAAAGGAAGTAAATGACAGGATTCTATTGATGTGTTCTCATCTAATCAACCAAACCTGACCAAGGAAGGTTGACTGCGATAATGGCTAAAGGTTAGTTGGCACGCCATGGTTGCCGACCACCCGCCATGGTGAAATTCGACCTTCACCTTCACAAGAGGGATGGAAGAATCTAAGTTACCGTCCTGCATGTGAATTCCTAACTAAATTTATGTTATCTAGAGTAATTGAGTCAACGAATCATGGAAAACACAATCCCTAAGTTGTTCCTAGATTAGAGTGTCTTACTGCATAGTCAGTTTAGTTTTTATTTTTTATTTTTGAATTACAAAGAAAACCCCTATTTAGAGATTTTAGTAATCGATGCTTGAAATGAATCTCTATAGTGAATCTTTATAGTCAAGCCCCGTATTCCCTATGGATTCTACCCTAACCTTTTGTTAGGTTAATTACTGACAGCGATCGCTTTCTTATAGTAGCGTGAACATCAGATCAATTGGTAAGTGCCTTTATGTGCCAAGGAAGATCTAGATTTCATGCCAATGTAATACGAAATCAAGTAGCCTTACATAAATCGTTGTACAACCTTGTTATTACCTCAAAATAACCTTATTTTCTCTCAAGTAGTTATCTACATTAGTGTGGGTAATAAAACAAGCATTAGTAACTACTAAACATGTCTTAACAGTCCAATCTAATTTAAATATAAACTTTGGGCAGCAACCCGTAAGCACGGAGGCAAAGATGTTATTTCATCCTTTCCACCCCTAAGCATATGTGTCTACTATCAATTCCATATACATCGTGTATATAGCCTAGTTTAGGTCTGTAACATGCTGAAAACAATCCACATTTGTAGTACACACCAACTCCACATGACATGCAATCAGGTAGCACAACATTACGCCATTTCCCTATATCTCGAAATCAACAATTCAAAACTATCCGGACTTTAACCAAACTGTCCTCAATACATCTATATATAAAAACAGCCTTATAATAGTACCAAAATAGTACCAAGTAGTCATGAAGGACGTGAGGCAATAGCCTTCCATCCATCAGCCCACAAGTTCCAATCAAAATCGCACCTAAGATAGCACAATAAAACTTGCTTGTAAGTGAAACAAAATCAAGGCATCAACCTTAGATTAATATCTATAACTTAAACCATATTAAGAACATCGGCTTCTCTTCATAATCCAACCTACAAATCTTAGAGAAGTCACTAAAAAAAAAGGCAAGTGTGCAGCAACTTTCTAAACATATGTTGTTCGACCTTAGTTCACAAGCATAACTAGCATATACTTCTTGTTTTTCATGGGAAAAGTATACCAGATACATGGATATTTCAACTTACCTTAGCCTTCAAGATTCAGGTTTCCTTCAAGAACCTTAGAGGGTTTTATTGGCTGCCTTGTGAAGTGAAGTAAAGAGTAAAAGAAAGTCATTAGGAAATCTGAAAATTGTTCGAAAGTGAAATGACTTAAGGGACTGTTTTTAAGCCATTTTAAAGGGAATATTTGGCTGACTTTCTCTGCGCTTTTGACCACATATTAACTCATATTAATAAGCTAATGATGCAGCATCTTGGCCCTCTTACTTGGTCCTAAATGGGTCTCAAAATTGATGGGCCTTGGCTGCCCATTTTCCTAATTTCTCTTCACTTAGTTTGTGCCTAATTAGTCAAATGGGTTGTGATGTACTTGAGGCCTTTTATTATTCATCTTGGGCCATAAGTATTTTCCATTTATAATGCTAAAACATAGTCTAAAGATACACCCTTAACACAAACTTTATTCATTATCAGACTTGGACAAATCTAGCGTCGGGCCTCGTCTCCGTCTAGCTAGCAAATTTAAGCTAAGCAAGTAGATGACTCACCTGCTAGCTTCCTTAGTCCTACAAGCACCTCACTTCTCTCACATCATTTAAGGACCAATTTCCTTAATTTTACTTAAAACTTATATACACTCGACCCTCTGAAGGGTTAGACATACATATCTCTCTCTAATTTGAGATTGAAGCGCTTTGAAAATTTTTAGCTAATTTAGACAAGCTATATCATATTCATTTACTCAGAACTAGTATATGTAAGATGTGGGGTGTTACATCCTGCCCCTCCCCCCCTTCAAGGAACATTCGTTCTCGAATGTTAGCATAACTGGATAGCTTAACCAAGTTTAAACCTTTACTTAAACAAACTTTTGACAACATAACAAGCATTCAATTACACGAACCTATTAGTGCCCCAACTCTGCATGTTGGACTTTCTCTTTAGCTTCATATAAGTAAGGGTATTTTAATTTCATCGCTTCCTCAGCATCCCATGTTATCTCTTCTGCCTGCTGGTTCCTCCAAAGTACTTTTACTGAAGCTATTTCTTTATTCCTTAACTTATTAACTTGATCTAGAATAGCAACAGGTACCTCTTCATAGGTGAGATTTTCTGTAACCTACACATCTTCAATAGGAGTGATACAGGATGGTTCACCTACGCATTTTCGAAGCATTGAGACATGAAAAACTAGATGAACCATTGAAAGCTCTTGGGGTAGCTCTAATTCATATGCAACCTACCCAAACTTCTTAATAATTTTATATGTCCCTATGTAGCATGAACTCAGTTTTCCTTTCTTACCAAATCTCATAACCCTTTTCATTGGAGACACCTTTAAAAATACCCAATCCATTACTATGAATTCCAGTCCTCTCCTCCTAGCATCCGCATATGATTTGTGATGATTTTTGACTGTTTCGATCCACTATTGTATTACCCTAACTTTTTTCATGGCTTGTTGTACTAGATCTGGCCCAAGAAAGGTGGTTTCACCCACTTCAAACTATCTGATTGGTGACCTATATTTCCTTCCATATAAAGCTTCATAGGTGCTATCTTATTGTTATAGATAAATTCAATAAGTGGCAAATGGTCCACCCAACTACCTTTAAAGTGCAATGCACAAGCCTGCAACATATCTTCAAGTGTTTGAATAGTGTGTTCTGCTTGACCGTCTGTTTGAGGGTGAAAAGTTGTACTCAAATTCACTTGTGTTCCTAAACTCCTTTGGAAGGACTTCCAAAACTTTGCAGATATTTTATTCGTTTTAATTTGTTTGTATTTTTTTAGTTCATCTACAAAAGAATGTCTAAAGTTTAACTTTTCACATGACACATTACCATAAGGGAAAAAAATATTTTCTATATTTGAGCAAAATAATTTGACATATATTTAATTTAAGATCACAAAATGTATAAATTTTGTTAATTTTTTGGTCAAATTAAATAGAAATAATTAATTAAAATGGAGATAATATTTAATTTGGTTAAAAAGTTAATTAAGTATGAGCCCATAAATGTTTTTTTTGTCTTGATTTTTTTCAGAGATAGATTTTTTATATATTTAAAAAAAATTAAGTTACAAATTATTGCAACTTATAGTATATTTTATGTTAGTGTTAAGTAATATATGGAGCATTTATTTATTTTTCTAATTGATGGTTTGCATATAAAATTTTAAGACTAATTAAATTTTTGATTAAGTAATTAAATGTTGTAAGCAGATCCTATTGTTATTGATATGTTAAAAGGGAAGAAAATAAAAATTTTGATTGAACATACGACGTTTGGCATTATGATTGGTTTGACCGTCCTGAGTGTTAAAACTAGAGGAAAATAAAAATGTTACAACCGAGGTTCAAACTCGCAACGTCCAGCGCACAATATCATGCTCCAACCGCCAGGTCAAGTTGCTGAATTTGTAATTGTGTGACACGCGAAAACATATCAGGTTGTCCTGAGGGATAAGAATGAAGGAAAATAGAGACATTGCAACTGATGGTTAAACCCGCACCGTCAACTGTAAAATATCAAACTATAATCGCTAGGGCAAGTAGCTGAGCTTGTAATAGGCAAGTCTGGATATGGTTGTTGGTTGTTTGCTTCATGAAAAACCAACATCGTTCACTAATTCGTTTATCAAGGATCATTGTAAAATATACAAAATTGTGTTTTCTGAAAGAAAATTTGGTCGGCGGGAGTGTTTGATTTTAGAATTTATTGATTTGGATTAACTAACATATTTACAAGGAAGTATACTGCCAGGTGATGAAGCCCTAGTGAAGTTTTAGAGGCCTTCGTTGATTTAGTGGGGGCTAGGGATGCCAATGGGGCGGGTGAGGGGCGGGTTGAGCTCAACCTGCGAATTTTTTAAATCACCCCCGCCCCGCCTCATCCCGCATAGACCCGTCCCGCATAAACCCGCCCGACATAAATTATAAAGTTCTTTTTATTTTTTAATTGAATTTAGTCTTCTTCTTTTTTTTTTTTTGGCTAATTAACGTCTCAATAACTAATCAATTATTTTTAGTTGACATTTTAACAATTATTTCTTAATCTTTTACTTAAAAGATTCTAATTAACATTTTAACAACTAACAATTTACCGGACACTTCTAGTTTAAATTTTAGAAAAAAATAAAATTAAAGTCAATGTTTAATATAAAAAGTTTATATCTTTGATTTTTACTAATTAAAAAAATTTAATTTCTTCGAATTTCTATTTGATTTTTTAAACTCGCAACCCGCCCTGCCTCGCCCTGCCCCACATTAATTTTAAAAATAACTAATTCAACTCGCCCCGCGCCCTCATAGCTCTAAACTCTTCCCACCCCGCATAGCTCAAAACCCGCCCTGTACCCGCCCCGCTCCCCTGTTGCCATCCCTATGGGGGCCCACGTGGAAATGTTTAAGGTAAGAGGGAGTGGGAATATTAGAAAAGCTTAGGCAATGTTAATTGAGTGAGGGCCCACGCGGATATGTAGAAGAAAAAGATGTGGAGCCGACAACAAAGGTACACATGACAATTCTACGTTAATTTCATGGTAAAGGTAGTGAACACTTATATATAATGAATTTAAAATATGAAGAAATTAAAAAATTAATATAAAAATTAATTTTAATTATATTTTACTATATTATAAGAGGCAGTTAAGCTGCTCAAGTAGAAAACAGGTCGACATGCCTACTTGAGCAGCTTAAGAGTATATCCGTAATTTTGCATGGTTCTTTCGTCATAATTATACGAAAAAGCTAAGGCTATGTTGATTGAGTGAGGGCCCACGCGAAAATGTAGAATAAGGAATAGTAGAAAGAAAAAGGTGTGGGGCCGACAACAAAAGTACACATGACAATTCTGCATTGATTTAATGGTAAAGGTGGCGAACACATATATATAATGAATTTAAAATATGAAGAAATAAAAAAATTAATATAAAAATTATTTTTAATTATATATAAATAATATAATTTTCAGCTAAAGTTTGAATAATCTTTCAATTTTTACTAAAATATGACACAGTGAATCATTAGTTAAAAAAAAGAAAAAAATTGGGCAAAGTTAATCATAAAAAGTATATAAAAATAGTATATAATTTAACAAAGAGATATTTTAACTTTTTCTAAGTATCATATCATAAATCGTCATTTCTTTTGTTTCCTCCTAATACTTGAATAAATTTTGTGACAATTTAAGATTTGTTGTAGACTTAATTGTGTCATTGTAATTGTGTTAATATTGCTTTTTGATTATCACATTATTTTATTACTATTATTGTCTTTTCTTATGAAATTCTCATTGCTCTTTATTTTACCCACTATATTATACTATTTATTAGTTTTTTCATCTTTTACTTGAAGTTGATAGATTTAAACCTAGGATTTTTCTGTCATATATATATACACACACACACACGTCTGTGGGAAGTGACCTCAATTGACATAGACCAAGAAGCTACAACTTGGATTCTGAGGCCTCGGTTCAGGTGACCAGGCATGACACCCCTCGGCGAAGTGTGGTTTACTTGCCAAAGCAAACCAAAATGATAACATTAACTAGATGGATCCACTAGTATAACAAGAGTAATAATCATAATCCTATAGTGACATATAGTTTAGAGACTAAATCCTTTATATAAGGACCCCTTGAGTCAAGCCCCATCTTAAGCCTCAATCGGTGCTAAGTCAAATCCCATGGAATACTTGAAATAATCATACTTTAATCATAACATGAATAGCTTTTAAGAACATGACTTGAGTAGCTCATAAACATGCTTGAACTTTAGTAGTGAGCCTACTTGAATATGAGAGTAGATCGTAATCATACATGAACCCGTGCTTTAACAAGAATGGCTCACAAGAGGTAAAATCTTGAAATGTGCCTTAACTTGATATTTGTAAAATCATAAATGCTTTTCATGAATTCAATACATACTTGAAAGTCCTTAATCATCATGAAATCACTTGATTTGTAAATCATGTAATAGATCATCAATAAACTTGAGAATTCTTGTCATGTCATTTTATGAAACACTTGGTGGGTTCATGATACTTGTTCAAAATTATGGAATTCAAGAGTGAAATAAAATGAGTAAACTTAATGTAAAACAATCCACCAACATGTAGTGAAACCCTCATGTATGGTACCTTGAAATCCCTCACAAAAGCTCATAATAGTTAATAGTTCCATAGTTCAAAATATGTATAGTCTCAATGGACAAGATCAATTCGTCATGCATGGTCAATCAATATTTTATAAAACCCCAACATAATCTATATTCATAATCTATAATAAGAGATACCCATAGGTAATACGACTTGAAAACATGCAATTTTCATAAAAAAAGGAAGGTTAGGCTCCATAGGTAAAAAGGACCCAATGGATTAAACCCACATACCTTAAACCTTGATTTTCTTAAAGTGAACTTGAAGTGGTTTTAAAGAATGAAATGAATCCTTGAGTTCCAAAGTTGAGCTTGAGATCCTTAGATTTGAATGAGAGAATTGATAGCGTCTTAGAGAGGTTTGAGAGACGGTTTTGTGAGTTATAAAATTGAAAAATGACTAAGTATAGGTGATTTCACGTTTTAGCGGGCATGAGGCTGTGACCCCAATGCCCTTGGGAGCATAAGAAAAAATAAGGAAAATGTTATACTGGTCTGCGTCCAGTCCACGATGCGGACGGACGCGAACCAAAGGCGAAGAAGGAACTACACTGCTCCACACCCTGACCGCGACAACTAAGGAAAATGTTGTATTGGTCTGCGTCCTGGACTGGATGCAGACCAAAAGCAAAGGAGGAACTACACTTCTACGCGCCCCTGGCGCGTCGTGGCCAGGGCGCGGATGCTCTCTGAAAATCAAAAATTAGAGAAAATTATTTTTTGCACCGGTCCTCTAAAACTCAGGTTATACCGATTTTCGACTCAATTTTTTTACCCTGATCGAGAATATGAAGTCGAATTTTTGATATCACACACAGATTTTGAGTTATATAGAAATTACGATTATGGGCATTTTGAAGCACATTTTTAGGGCTTTTCAATATCTCCCCCTTACGAACATTTGTCCACGAATGTCAAAGAGCATGCATCAGAGAAGTAATTATGAAGATTTCAGCCCAACATGAATGCAACAAATGCATTTAAACATCATTTTCAAAATTCTTAACATGAATGTCAAAAATCACCATAACCTTGTTAACATAAACATGAATGCATGCAAAATGACATGGGGACTGAAACTTAAGACTTAAATTAATACCTTCGACTTGAGTAGAGTGGAAGAGATATGGGTTTCGCTTTTTCATGTCCACCTCGGCTTCCCATGTGACACTTTCAACTTGTTGATTCCTCCAAAGGACCTTGACAGAAGCTATATCTTTGTTTCTTAACCTCTTCACTTGTCTATCATAAAAAATTTCCACTGAGACCTCCTCATAGGTCAAATCATCTTCTACAAAACCCAAAACATCTAAGGGCACTATAGTACTTGCGTCACCCATATTTTCTCAACATGGAAGACAAGATGAATCATATTCATCTCCATAGGCAACTCCAACTCATATGCAACCTTACGAACTCTTCTCAAAACCTTATAAGGACCCATAAACCTTGGGCTTAATTTCTCTTTCCGGACAAATCGGACAACACCCTTCATGGGTGAGACTTTCAAGTAAACTCAATCACCAACCTTAAACTCAAGATCTCTTCTCATCACACCAGAGTAGGACTTCTGTCTGCTTTGGACTTTTTTCAATCTCTTCCTTATCAACCTCACCTTCTCCAAGGCTTCCATGACTAAATCCGGACCTAGCAAAGCCATCTCCCCCACTTCAAACCACCTAATCGGGGATCTACAACGCCTTCCATATAAGGCTTCAAAGGAAGACATACCAATGCTTAAGTGGTAGCTATTGTTGTAAGCAAATTCAATAAGTGGAAGATGTTGATCCCAACTACCCTTAAACTCTAAAATAAAAGCTCTAAGCAAATCCTCAAGAGTGTGGATATTCCTCTCGGCTTGACCATCCGTTTGAGGATAAAAACCCATGCTAAGCTTAACCTTGGTACCAAGACCTCTTTGGAAGTACCTGCAAAAGTGAGAAATGAATTGAGCACCACGATCCAAAATGATAGACAAGGGAACCCCATTCAATCTAACCAACTCATGTATATAAAACTTGACATAATATTCAGAACCATAAGTGGTTTTGACCGGTAGAAAGTGAGCCGAGTTTGTCATTCTATCCACAACAACCCAAATAGAGTCAAAGTGTTTCCTAGTCTTAGAAAACCTAACCACAAAATCCATGTTGATCTCTTTCCACTTCCAAGTAGGAATTTCTATGTCTTGACCTAGACCACCCGACCTTTGATGTTCAGCTTTCACTTGTTGGCAATTGTGATAGCTGGATATGAACTTGATCTCTGTTCATACCACCCCACCAATACACCTCCCTCAAGTCTCTATACATCTTTGTAGAATTGAGGTGAATAGAATAGGATAAATTATGGGTCTCCTTCAAGATCAACTCCCTTAAGTCATCAACATTAGGCACTCACAACCTACCTTGGTACCTAAGGGCACCATCTCCCCCTTGGGAAAAAACTTCTACCTTACTATCTTTCACCAAGGCCTTCAACTCTAACAAAGCGGGGTCAAGATCTTATTTTGACTTTACTTCCTCAATCAAAGAAGATTAGAGCCATCAATAACCACTAACCACTATTCTTAACTTCACCTAAGCTAACCCCCAATCTAGCCAACCGGTGAACTTCTATAGCCACCTCTTTGCCACCAACATCAATATGAGCTAGACTATCAATGAACACTCTACTTAGAGCATAGACCACAAGATTAGCTTTGCCAGAATGATAATGCACACACATATCATAGTCTTTGAGGAGATCTAACCACCTTCTTTGTCTCAAGTTAAGATCTTTTTAGGTGAGCACACATTGGAGACTTTTGTAGTTAGTATACACATCAACATGAACCCCATAAAAGTAATGACGACAAATCTTAAAAGAAAACACCACGGTCGCCAATTCAAATTCATGGGTGGGATAATTCTTCTCATGCACCTTAAGTTCTCTAGAGGCATATGCTATCACCATGCCATTTTGCATCAGAACACACCCCAAGTCAATTCTTGAGGCATCACAATATATCAAAAACCCTTCCAACCTTTCCAGTAGAGTCAAGATAGGAATAGAGACAAGCTTATCTTTTAAAGTTTGGGAACTCTTTTCACATTCATCGATCCACATGAATTTTGCCTTCATTTGGGTCAACTTTGTCATAGAGGAAGCAATAGAAGAAAATCCATTCAAAAACCTCCGGTATTAACCGACCAAACCCAAAAAACTCCTAATATCCGATGGAGTCAAGGGTCTAGGCCAATTTCTAATCACCTATATCTTCTTTATATCCACCTTAATGCCATCACCCAACATCACATGCCCTAGAAAAGAAGCCTCTTTCAATCAAAATTCACATTTTTCATATTTAGCAAACAACCTCTCATTTATCAAGATTTGCAACACCACTATCAAGTGATTCATATGCTCTTCCTTACTCTAGGAATAAATCAATATATCATCAATAAATATCACCACAAACATGTCAAGATAGGGTTTAAAGACCCTATTCATGAGATCCATAAATATAGTCGGTGCATTAATCAACCCAAAAGACATAATCACAAACTCAAAGTGCCCATACCTAGTCCGAAAAGCCGTCTTGGGAATATCACACTCCTTCACCTTCACTTGATGGTATCCGAACCGAAGATCAATCTTAGAAATGTGACTAGCCCCTTGTAGTTTATCAAAAAGGTCATCATCCTTGGTAGAGGGTACTTGTTCTTTATGGTAACCCTATTAAGTTATCAGTAATCAATGCATATTCTAAGAGAACCATCTTTTTTCTTCACAAATAACACTGGTACACCCCAAGGTGACTTACTAGGCCTTATAAAACCCTTCTCCAACTAATTCCTCAATTGATCCTTTAACTCCTTCAATTCCACCGGGGCCATACGGTAAAAGGGTATGGAAATGGGTTGAGTATCGGGAAGAAGGTCTATTTCCCTTTGGGAAGAACACCGAGAAGATCATCAGGAAAGACATCAAGATACTCATTAACCACCAAAACTGACTCAATAGGAAGGACTTTGGACTCAACATCCCTAACCCTTAAAAGATGATAAAGGCAACCCTTAGAAATCAACTTTTGGGCTTCAAGACAAGAAATGAATGTACCCTTGACCACCACATCACAACTTTCCCACTCAAGGATGTGCTAATTAGGGAATTGAAATTTAACCCTTAAGGTTCTACAATCAATAGAAGCATAATATGCATGCAACCAATCCATCCCAAAATGACATCAAAATCCACCATATCTAATTCAACAAAATCACAAGGCAATTTATGCAATATGGACATGGGACAATTTATATAGACTCTTTTAACAACAACGGATTCACCAACGGGGCTAGACACTTCATACAGTTCACACAATAATTGGGGACTCACATGAAGCTTTTTGGTAACAAAAGGAGTAATGAAATAAAGAGTGGCACCCAGATCTATCAATGCATACACATCAAAATTAAAAACCTTTAATATACCGGTAAGGACATCGGGCACCTCATCTACTCCTTGCCTTCCTTGAAGAACATAAGATCTATTTTTCCTTAGAGCACCCCCATGTTGGCCTCCCTTTGCCCTTGGACTCACATTAGCACCTGGGCCTTGTGGACGACCATCTCTACCTTGTTTTGAGCATGATGACAATTAATAACCTTGTGAGCCACTTCACCATGACCAAAACAAGCATTAGAATTTTTAAAACATCGACCACCATGGTTTCTTCCACACTTTTGGCACTTAGCGTGTGTCATCCCACTATTATCACCTTGGTATCTTGGATTATCATTAGCAAATATCTTATTAGGCTCATTGGAAGACCTTTGGTCTTGGAACTTGTGGCCTTGAATAAATCAGCCATCCTTGGGACCTTGGAAACCCCTTCAAAACGAGCCCTTTTGGACTCACCACTTCTTCGTTTTCTAAGTTTTCCCCCCTCTAGTTGCTCGATATAAGTCATGAGCTGAGACAAATCCATATCACTCACTAGCATGGTGGTACGACACTCCGTATTAACCAAGCCGGACACCCCCAACACAAACTTATTCATTCTAGCTCTAGGGTCAGCCATGAAATATGGAGCATGCTTGGAAAGCTTGTTGAACTCTCACACTTATGGAACCTTGCTTAAGGTTCACAAACTCCATAATTTTAGCCTCTCTTAGCTCGATAGGAAAGAACTAGTTGAGGAATGCGGCTTTGAACTCCTCCCAAGGAATAGTATCATCATCTCTCCTCTCTGGTTTCTATTGGGTGAACCAAATTTGGGCCACACGTTTGAGTTGGTAGGCCGCTAACTCAACTTTCTCTTCCTAAATGACCCCATGATATATAACACTTTACACACCTCATCGATGCACTCTTGGGGATCCTCTTTCGGCTTGGATCCATGAAACTCTGTGGGTTCATTCTTGTGAAATCCCTCACCATAAAGGCCGAAGTGGGAGCATGAGGGGCTTGGGCCCCTTGGTTCATTTGGTTGGTCATAGCATAGGCCAACATTGTGATAGTATCTTAGAACTCTTCTTAGGCTACCCCTCCATCTTGAGGAGCTTGAGGAGTGGGAGGTGGCGGTTGCTCCTCGGGAGTACGGGCTCTCCTTAGTCTCCCCCTTGGAATCGCCATAACATAGAAGGAAACAAGATTATTCATTAGGGTAAAATCCTTATAGTTACACCAAAAGCACGATATACACCATGAAGATGTGGAACATTTCCTAAAATGCCTCATAGCCTCCTATTCATAGTTGTGGTGTGCTTCACAACTATGAATAAGACTCTAATCAACGCAGTGTATTACATCATGTTCTGATACCAAGTTTTTCACGACCTAAGCTTAGTGCCTAGACGTGACACGACGAATAGGAACCCGAAGGGACCCCAAACAAGCCTCTTAGGATATCAATAACACATCCTTGGTCGCGGAAGAAAAATAAATGGCACAAGTGATATAATAACAAGGGAAGCAGGACTAAGGAAAATCTTGATATTTATAAAAGCATAAAAGAGTCAAGTTCATAGCATGAGTGCATCATAATATCCAACAAAACCTCTAACATGGAATAGACGGGGGACAATACACTTTCCGGGCTCACCTTCATAATAATAGGTGTTCAACGTAAAAAAGTCTCAACATAGCAAGAGTAATGTAGATAGCTTCCTCGGACTTGAGGACTCGCCAATGCTTATATCCGAATTACTGAACTAGGTGGATGATGATCAAAAGGAGCTCCAGTCCCTGCATAGTAATATCATGTAGGCATAGAGTATACATTAATACATTTGAACCTACCAAGTATGTAGGATGAGATGCAACAATACATGAGGCAATATAGTCAAAAAACATAATCATAGGCAATGAATATATAATCTCAATATGACATGCATGATTAATGCTCATGATAAAACATGCTTGTAAATCATTTATCTTGCACAATATTTATATATCCGTATGTGGGAAGGGACCTCAACCAACATAAAAGAAGCAACTACAACTTGGACTTCGAGGCCTGACACCTCCTCGGTTCAGGTGACCGAGCATGACACCCGTCGATGAAGTGTGGTCTACTTTCCAAGGCAAACCAAACATGATAACATAAACTAGATGGATCCACTAGTATAGCAAGGGTAATAATCATAATCCTATGGCAGCACATTGTTTAGAATTTGACTTTATATAAGGACCCTTTGAGTCGAGCCTCCATCTTAAGCCTCAATCAGTGCTAAATCAAATCCCATGAAATGCTTGAAATAATCATACTTTAATCATAATATGAATAGCTTATTATAACATGACTTGAGTAGCTCATAAACATGCTTGACCTCTACTAGTGAGCCTGAACATGAGAATAGATCATAATCATACATGAACCCTTGCTTTAACATGAATGGCTCATAAGAGGTAAAATCTTAAAATAGGACTAAACTTGATACTTGTAATATCATAGATGATTTTCATGAATTCAATACATACTTGAAAGCCCTTAATCATCATAAAGTCACTTGACTTCTAAATCATGTAATTGATCATCAATAAACTTGAGAATTCTTATCATATCATTTTATCAAACACTTGGTGGGTTCATGATACTTGTTCAAAATCATGGAATTCAATAGTGAAATAAAATGAGTAAACTTAATGTAAAATTACCCACCAACATGTAGTCAAAACCCTCATGTAGGGTACCTTGAAATCTCTCACAAATGCATATAATAGTTCATAGTTTCATAGCTCCATACATGCATAGTCTCAATGGACAAGGTCAATTCATGGTATAAGCTTGAAATAGATAGTCATGCATGATGAATCAATATTTCATAAAACCACAACATAATTTATATTCATTATCCATAATAAGATATACCCATAAGTAATAGGACTTGAAAATATGCAATTTTTATAAAAAGGAAGGTTGGGCTCCATGAATGAAAAGGACCCAATGGATGGAACTTATATACCTTTAACCTTGATTTTCTTGAAGTGAACTTGAAGTGGTTTTAGAGCTTGAAATGAATCCTTGAGTTCCAAAGTTGAGCTTGAGATTCTTAAATTTGAATGAGAGAATTGATAGTCTTAGAGAGGTTTGAGAGAGGGTTTTGTGAGTTATAAAATTGAATAATGGCTAAGTATGGGTGGTTTAATATTTTAGTGGGCATGGGGCTATGACCTCGATGCCCTTGGGCGCATAAGAAAAACTAAGAAAAATGTTGTACTAGTCCGCATCCATTCTGCGATGCGGACCAAACACGAAGGAGGAACTACACTGCTCTGTGCCTCTAGCGCGTTGCAGCCAAGGCGCGGATGCTCTCTGAAAATAAAAAATTAGCAAAAACTATTTTTTACTATGGTTCCTCTAAAATCCGGGTTATACCCATTTCCAACTCAATTTTTCCCCCTATCGAGAATATGAAGTCGGATTTTCGATATCACACACAAATTTTGAGATATATGAAATTTATGATTATGGGCATTCTGAAACATATTTTTGGGGCGTTTCATCGACTAATGATGCCTGCCAGTATGTATTGTTCGTACTGATATATTTCTCTTGTTATACCTTTTAGTATAGTCCGATTGTAGGATTGATGATGTTTTTTAGGTGAAATTGACAATCTCCAACAACTTCAACTTTTCCTTTCTATTGTGGGAGTTGTGTCATTATTTTATTCCTCAATGTATTCGTAGAAGCTCTTTTACTAGTTTAAACTAGAATTCTTGGATGTTTAGATGTCTTCTCCAAAAATTTGATTTGAATTTTTAACTCTATACTTTGGTAATTATATGGTCTTTTCAGTATTATCTTTTGTTTCTTTCATTTTTCACATGACTTAATTGGTTAGGAATTAAGGGTTCTCTTATCCAGAATCTAGAGTAGGTATCACACAGCTTGGTGGATTCGATCGTGTTAGTTGCTAAAATTTGCAGAGAATTAAGCTTTGAAGTTCCAACGATGGTGGTGAGGTATTTGTTAATTTTTTACTCACTACTCAACTCAAATAAAGAAATATTCAATATTTGCAACCATCATAAATAATCTACATTAACAAATAAACTCAAATATAAGGATCAAAATGAAAATTAAATTTCAGTCTCGTGTTTCTATTCCAATAACTAGCAAAAAAATTGGTCTGATTTAACAACCATTATCAAATTTATCTTCTGTTGGCTATTAGTGAAGTAAGTACCCTACGTTGAGTTGTTGTAATAAAATATGTAAAAGAATGAGAAAAGTGTAAAAATAACTTTACTTTTAAAAAGAGAAAATCTCATGTATTGGTAGGAGAAAGGAACTTTCAAATGCTTGAATATAGAAGTACTTCTTCAAGTTATTAAAAGGCTAAGAAGAAAACAAGCCTCACGCATTGTCGCTTGCTCACTCGGCTTCGACAATGATTGAGAAAATATTTTTGAATAAAACTTTCTAGCGCACACTGAAAAGATGAATCTCTTTAATACACTAGATGATAGCTATGTTGCAAGTATGCGTGCACTTTTGCATATGCTAAAATAGGTGCAAAGTATGCTAAAGAGACACATATCTTCATTACACTGATTTAAGATTATGTTAGAAGTGTGTGCAACACTTTTGCATCTGCAAAATGTAGGTGAAAATTATTTTTAAATCAATCCAACATTTTTGAATCAGCACTTTCATTTTGAAGTAGTTTTCTGATAACTATAAGTATATACTTATTTCTCAAATATTGAGTTCGAAAAAGTACTAAGTGCAAATTTTCAAGTTAAAAACTCCTCCATATTGTAAAAACAGTTGTGTGATTTTCTATTATTGAGAATGTTCAAGATTCAACAAATTTGAGATATCATTATTCGATTGAAGTGAATCTTGGGAGGATATATCCCACAATTTCGGATACTTGAGGGGAATAATTTTTTTAAATACACTGTAAATTCAATGGACTTGATCTTAATTCTATTTTTCTTTCTTTCTTGTTGATTCACTATTGTTCCACGCATAGTTGAATAAAATTTTTATATTAATCCTAAGGAAATTATTATATCTATATTTTGATTTCTATTTTATTTTTATTTTTTTGACACCACCACTGAAAGAGATGCTTCATCATCTAACACTTAGAATCCCCACCAGAAGTGCCTACCCCAGATGGAGACAAGATGTCGAGGTTGACCTGCTAGGACCGTTGAGGTTCTACAGGCGCCTACCGCTCAGCCATCTCCCATTTTAGAGGTTGAGTTTAGGGGAGCAATTACTATACTCACCCAGCTTATGGCCTTCCACAGTGGTAACCAAACTTCACAACTGTAACTACGCTTAGGGACTTTATGAGAATAAACCCACCAGTTTTCATAGGGTCTAAGGTTGAGGAGGATCCTAGAACATCATTAATAAGACGTGGAAAGTCCTAAAATCCATGCATGCGACTAATACTGAGGAAGTTGAACTTGCTTCCTACCAGCTTAAGGGTGTGGTGAACCTCCGGTACAACCAATGGGAATAGGGTAGAGGTGAGGATGTTGAGCCTATCGAGTGGAGCGAATTTGAGAATACCTTTCTTGATCACTTCTTTCCCTAAGAGTTAAGGGAGGAAAAAATGAAGAGTTTGTGAACTTGAAGCAGGAAGGGTTGACTATCAAGGAATACCGTCTCAAATTCATCCAACTATCAAGTTATGCTCCAGAGAATATGGTCCAGGACATAAGAGGAAGAATAAGGAACTTCATATCTGGCTTGGGTAAATATGTGAAAAAGAAATGCAAAGCAACTCTACTGATCCTAGGCATGGGCATCTCTAGACTCATGGTTTATGACCAACAACTTAAGGAGGACAAGAAAAGGGATAGAGAGGTGCATCTAAGCAAGACGGCCAAGTTCGCAAGGCCTGAGCCTACCCAGTCTAAGCAGAGTAAAGGAGACAAGTCTTACTTTCAGAAAAGATCTAATAGTTATGCACCATCCACAACAAGTTCACTAGCTCCGAGTAACAGGTATGATCAGAAGTCCCAAGGTCAACAGAAGTGTAGAGCACAGGGTTTTCAATCTCAAGTCAGTGGTGAACCTCATTCGAAAGGGAAGCCACCTTGTGGAGGTGTGGTATGATGCATTTTGGAGTGTGTAGATAGGGAGGGAATGGTTGCTATAAGTGTGGACAGATGGTTCACTTCCAGAAGGAATGTTTGATTTGGGGCAATAAGGCTTAGTATTCTATTACAGCACCACCAACCTAAGGTAATCCGAGAGGTGCAACAACATAGACAGGCGGTGGAACAAACCATCAGTATGCAATGGGGAATTGACAGGTTCAAGAGTTAGCACCAGATGATGTGATAGGTATGCTTTGACATTTTACTTTTGACTGTTATGCTTTGCTTGATAAAGGTGCAGCTCTTTCCTTGGTGATGCCATATGTGGCTGGTAGATTTGAGATTTTTCCTAAGTGGTTGCTTGAACCTTTTTCTATTTCACTCCTGTTAGTGAGTCTATTCTAGCCAAGATAGTATATAGAGATTTTGTAGTATCCGTACATTATAGCGATACCTTTGATAATTTGATAAAGTTGGAGATAATTGACTTTGATGTGATCCTTGGCATGGATTGGCTTTATGCCTACTATGGCTTCATATATTATAAGACCTGAATTATTAAATTTCAAATTCTCGAATGAACTGGTCCTAGAGTAGAAGGAAAATTCTATTACACATAAAGATAATTTTATTTTCTACCTTAGGGCTAGAAAACTAATTTCTAAGGGATATATTTATCGCTTTGTACGAATTAAGTCTGATGATGTTGAGCTTCCCACCTTTAAGTCAGTCCCAATTGTGAATGAGTTTCCTAAAGTGTTTCCTGAGGATTTTCATGGAGTCCCTCCTAATAGGGAGATTGACTGCGGGATTGATTTTCTCCCCGATACTTAACCTATATCTACCCCTCTTACCACATGGCCCCTTCTGAGTTGAAAGAGTCAAAAAGTGCAACTGAAAGATTTGTTAGAGAAAGGTTTTATTAGGCCGAGTATTTCTTTGTGGGGTGCTCCTATCCTATTCGTATGAAAGAAAGATAGTTCTCTCAGAATGTGTATTGACTATGGCTAGTTGAATATTGTAACAGTCAAGAATAATTATCCCCTCCCAAGGATAGTTGACTTGTTTGACTAACTTCAGGGTGCCTCTGTTTTCTCTGAAATAGACGTGAGATCAGACTATCACCAATTGAAAGTGAGGGAGACATCTCAAAGATGCTTTTTGAACTCAATATGGTCATTTTGAGTTTTTGGTGATGTTATTTGGGTTGACAAATGCACCTACAACCTTCATGGACTTGATGAACAGAGTGTTCAGGAAGTACCTTGATATGTTTATGATTATGATCAACAACAGTCTGGTGTATTCTAGAGATGAGAAGGAGCATGTAAATCACCTTAGGATCATTTTACAGACTCTCAAGGATAATGAGTTATATGCAAAATTTTCGAAGTCTTAATTTTTGCTTAAGTTTGTGGCTTTTCTAGGGCATATTGTTTCGAGTGTGGCATTCAAGTAGACACTCAAAAGATTGAGGAAGTTAAGAATTATCCTAGACTCACGTCTCCAATCCACATAAGGAGCTTTTAGGATTTGGCAGGCTACTACCATTGATTTATTAATGGGTTCTCTTCTATATCCTTACCATTGACTAGACCGACTCAGAAGAAGGTCAAGTTCCAATGGTCCGATAAATGTGAGAAAAGTTTCTAATAGTTGAAAACAAGGTTGACTACTGCACCAATTTTTCCCTACCTGATGGAACAAAGATTTTGTAATATATTGTGATGCGTCTAGAGTTGGACTGGATTTTGTGTTGATGTAAAGGGGGAAAGTGATAATGATAGATTACACTTGAAGATAACATAAAGTTCATGAGAGGAATTATCTGATTCATGATCTTGAGTTGGCAATAGTGGTATTTGCTCTCAAGATTTGGCACCACTACTTACATGGAGCACATGTTGATTTTTCATTGACTATAAAAACCTGCAATATGTCTTCACCTAGAAGGACCTTAATTTGAGGCAAAGGAGATGACTTGAATTGCTCAAGGACTATAGCATGAGCATCCTCCACCACCCAACTAAAGCTAAAATGGTTGCTAATACTCATAGTAGGTTGTCCATGGGTAGTACCTCCCATGTTGAAGAGGGGAAGAAGGAGATAGCCGCAAAGGTTCATAGATTGGCATGATTGGGAGTCTAACTAGATTAATCCAGTGAAGGTGAAGTTCTTATGTATAATGGGTCTGCATCATCTCTAGTAACAGAGGTGAAGGAGAAGCAAGACCAAGATCCTATCTTACTACAATTGGAAGAAGATATGCATAAGCCATAAGTGATGGATTTAGCCAAAGGGGGAGATAGATACTGAGATATCAAGGCAGGTTGTGTGTTCCAAGTGTTGATGGCATAAGAGAGAGAATCATGGAAGAAGTATAGAACTCTAAGTATTTGATCCATCTGGGATCAACTAAGATGTACTATGACTTGAGAGAAGTTTATTGGTAGAGTGGGATGAAAAGAGACATTGTCGAGTTGTTTCTAAGTATTCGAATTACCAACAAGTTAAGGTTAAGCATTAAAGGCCATGTGGGGTAGATCAGAACTTTGAGATCCCAGAATGGAAATGGGAGATAATCAACATATACTTTGTCATAGGCTTAGCAAGGTCCTACAGACAGCATGATTGAATTTGGGTAATAGTCGATAGTATGACAAAATCTGTGCACTTCATGGCAGTAAAGGTGATTGACACTTTAGAGGATTATGCTGACTATATAGAAAGGATACTATAAAATTTCATGGAGTTCCTTTATATATCTCTTATATAGATAAACTCAATTCACTGCTCAGTTTTGGAGATCTTTCTAAAATGGCTTGGGTTCGAAGGTGAACCTTAACACTACCTTCCACCCACTGACTAATGGCTAGGCAGAGTGCACAATTCAAACTTAAGAGGATATGTTTTAGGGCCTATGTTATTGACTTTAAAGGTAATTTGATGACCATTTGCCTCTGATTGAGTTTGCTTACAATAACAATTTCTATTCGAGTATTCAGCTGGCTCCATATGAGGTACTTTATAGGAGGAGATGTAGATCAGTGATTGGTTGGTTTGAGGTGGGTGAGGCAGAGTTGATTGGGCCAGACTTGGTTCACCAGGCTATGGAAAAGATGAAGATCGTATGGGAGGAATTGAAGACTTCACAGTGTCGCCAAAATCCTACATGGATGTTAGGAGAAGAGATTTAGAGTTCGAGGTTGATGATTGAGTGCACTTGAAAGTATCACCTATGAAGGGTTTGATACGATTTAGAAGGAGGGAAGTTGAGTCTGAGGTACATTGGTCCTTATTATATTTTGAAAAGAGTAGGTAATGTAGCTTATGAATTGGAGCTACCACAAGAGCTAGAGGTCATCCATCCAGTTTTTCATATTTTTATGCATAAGAATTGTTTGGGAGATCCGCAGTTAGTAGTGCTTGTTGAAAGCGTTGGAATGAAGGATAACTTGAGCTATGAAGAGAGTGCCATTCAAATTTTTGATAATCAAGTTTGTAGGTTGAGAACCAAAGAGATTGCATCTGCCAAGGTATCGTGGAAAAATTAACTTGTACAATAAGCTACTTGGTAAGCAGAGGAAGATATTAAGGTAAGGTACCCACATTTATTCCTACCTACTAATGATGAGAGAGTCAATGGTAAGTTATTCGTTCTTAATTCTTTGAGTTCCCTTGTATTTCAAGTTTGAAATAGCGATAATGTTCTAGAGTCCAACCAATGATTTGTTGATTTTACTTGTTTAATTGCTTGGTTAATAGATTGCACGAGTGATTTGTAAATTGCTTAATTGTTAGAGTCCATGATAAGAGTCGTGCCTTGATTAGACTCCTAGATTGCTCTTCATTCGAGGACAAATGATCCCAAGGGGGAGATAATGCTATACGCTGTAAAATTATCAAAATACCCCTAGATGAGAGAACACTTGCATAACACATCTTATAAAACTTTTTTGGGAAATCCAAGGCCAAAATTGCAATCAACACGAAAAAATTATGTGAGGAAATGGTCTTGGTTGGATTTTAGAACAACTAGATCGAATGATTATTTTTTGGGTCAAAGAAACAATTCTAGGAAAGTGTGCGATAGGTCTTCGTCACAAAATTGTCATGAATTTGCAATTAACTATGGCTCTAATATTTTCTACGGGATAAGAAAATAGATTGGAAATTTTTTGGAGAAAATTTTCAGAGCAAATTTTTCAGTTTTTTTCGAGGAGTATTCTAGACTTTTCCCTACTCCTCCCAAACTTAACCCACAACTTATACAAGTCATTTTTTACATAAAAGGATTTTTAAACCCATTCCTAAGCTATGCAATTCTAACAAAAGCTAAGTATAAGAAGAGGAGGAGAAGAGCTAGGAGTTCGAGTGATTGGGGCACAAACCCTTGCCAATTGCTGAAACTTCATCCCAGGTATGTAAGGCTACCTAAAGCATTTGGTTGTGTTCGTCCGTTTTCCCTCTTATCCCTATAATAATACTCAGGTATAGGACTTGAGTAAAGAAATCTCATAATCTTAATCTTCGAGTTTCTCTTATTATATGTTGAGTTTTCATGCATATTTATGAATGAATTGATGAGTTGCATGCTGGTTGTAAGAAATTAGAGCATAAAATTATTTGTGATATTCATAAACCCTCAATCCGTCATCATATGTAAATTGACTGAGTTGAGATCACGAGGGTGAATGTCGAAATTGAGTAACTTGAGCATGACTAAGCATGAGGAGCATTATTACTTGTGTGTGTGTATATATATATATGTTTGTGTGTGTGTGTGTGTGTAACTTACGTGTCTTATGTGATGGATATGGTTGATTGGAGTCTAAATGATCTTTTGAGTTTATGTTAGAGTCTTGAATTCATGCATGATCTATGGCCTTGATTGGTTGAATTGCTGAATAATTGAGTTGGGTTTGATTGGAGAGAATATAAAGAGATGAGATTGAGTTGATTGACATGAGCATAATTTAGTCTTGGAGGAGTATTAAGCACCGATATTGGTATGAGTAGATAATAACTCTAACACCATAAACTATATTGCCAGCATAGAATAATTGTACCATTAATTCGAGCAACTCATGTCCCAAAAGATGGATAATGATTTTGGATCCAAGAGAGGTTTGATTGTCCTTTACCTTGGCAAGTATTGGACGAGCGTGGAAATGATACCGCATTTGTTGTGCATCACCAAACTAAATGTGGCGGAATTGGATGTCGGTTAAAAGAAACTCCCAAGCAACACATGATATGACATGAATCATTTTAGAATAAGTTTCATATCACTGAGTCTACTTTTAAAGAGTGATTTTAATTCTAAACTTGCATATTCATTGAGTTAAGTTATGGATTGTGGAGTCAATTGCAGAGATGAGTTAATTGATTTGTGTTTGAGTATTTCTTTTTTCTTAGCCATTTTATATACCAGTATATTCCATATACTAACATCCAATTGGGCCTGTTAATGATGCAGATACAGGTCATAGAGGTCGTTAAAAAATGCATCGTTGAAGTCCGGAGCTTGCTTCCAGACTTGGTGAGCCCTTCTTGCTATTCAGAGGCGCCTTTATTTTCTTTATTTGAGTATTAGTATTATTTCATTCAAGGTAGCCCGGGTCTTATCTTTTTACCTTCTAGATGAGCATAGAGGTTTCATAGACATTGAGTAAAGGATGTTGATCATTATTTCTTTCCAACTCTTGTTTATTGGAAATTCCTATTTATAAATACTTAGTTATGCAGTTTACTTTATAGTCTTTCATTGGAATATTTTGTTTCACTGTTGAGTATGATGTGACGATGAGGCCAAGTGGTTCTCTTGGAGGATCAACAATGGTTCTTCAAGTGCCAACCACGCCAAGGGTACCCATCCCCGGCATGTCACAATTACTTTGCGAGTACTAGAACACTGTAACCTTCCTTAACTTTAGATGAGACCCACCCAAACGTGCCAGGACAAGCGGGGTCTAAATCCTCAGTACATAAGCCCATGATTTTGAAGCCGATTTAAAAACGTCGTCAGATTAAGGTAAGGACTGAGATGGCACATGACCCACCCTACAAGACTCCCTAAATTAGATGAGAATCCAAGAATATTGACAAGTACATGTATCATGACATGTAAATGAAGGTGAAGGGTAATATTTTCAAGAACAAGTATGTGCTCATGGAAAACAAAACATAGGCTGGAAAGGCTAGAGAGAAGACCTTGTCTAATCAATTTGAAGCCAGGAGGTCAAAGAATAAGGAAAACAGGGAAAGAAAGTTCATGAGGGCGGAGAATGAGGATTACCTGAGGCCTAAGACAAATGAGGATTACCTGAGGCTTGAGATGGACGAGGAGGATTTAGAGGACACAGAGCCAGATGGGGTTGCTACTATTGAGGTTCTTCTGGGTTACCATTGTTACAGACAGCTTTAGTGTAATCTTTTGAGGGAATTCATCAGCTATCTATTGAGAGCATGCTAACTACCACCACTACAGAGAAAATTGCTCCTGTTGCTCTGTAGGTTATTTATACCCCGACTTTAGATGCTCCACCATATGACCCAACTCCTTCATCTTCGCCTACAAATGGGGCTTCTTTATTTTGATGTTGTTTTATTCCTCTATTTTTATTCTTGATTGGTGCATTGAGGACACTACTTTATGTTTTTTTTGCGATATTGATTAGCACCTAACCTATTTTATTTTGGTTATACATATTGATTGTTTTTGTTATTTTTTTTAGATTGTATATAGTGCACTTTGTTTTTTTATTAGATATAGATTTATTTTGTTCTATATTTTTGGCTTGTTGCTATGATTTAAATGGATTAACATCTTTGAGTACCTTTTAAGTGTTGATTTTGATCAATATCAATGTCTTGAAATGCACTTTTGACACATGTTAGCTTGAATCGGTTTGGTGAGATGTTAAGAGTTGCATAATTCATGTGTGGGCTCATAACATCTTGTTGTCACTAGATTAAAACCAACTTGGAGTTTTGTGATGATCATTGCACTTGAGCTCATTTGGTTAGCATAATGTTAGATAGTTGTGTTGGAAAGCCATGTGTGGTGAGGTATTTTGTTTGGAAAAGTTATTTGATGGTACTTGGAACTTGGCCAATTGGTCGAATTGATTGACATCGATGAATGAAGGAGAGAATCTTAGGCATTTATTAGTTATCCACCATAAATTTCTTAGACCCATGACTACATTCTTTTGATTGCCTATGTGAGTGTGAGATTTGCTTGGCACCATTAGAGCCGTACCTTTCCTTTTTGTGGAATCTGAACCAACAATAGATCTTTGGCTGTTTTATCTTTTCCATATTCTTCTTAGGGTTTGACTTGGTAGAGCAGTCCATTTTTAGGCCAAAGGCCTAAGTTGGGGGTGTGGTATGGTAGAGGCAAGGACAGTTATGGTAAAGTGGTTTCATAAAGAAAAAGTTTAAGGCAAAATTGGTTATGAGCGTGTCTTGCGCCTAGATTGGAATTGGCATATCCCTCCAAAAAATTAATGGAATTTGATGTTTGATTTCAGTTTCAGATTGTTAAAATGTTAGAGAAATTGTTTTTGTTAGTCAATAGGGGGGAGTGCCTTGTCAAGGTTGATAAGAGGAGAAGGAATTGAATGTAAGATTGGGCTAAGTTTGATATGGTGTATAGTGTTGAATGATGGTTAGATCCCAAGTCATACACCAAGAAAGTTAGTCACTATCCCAAAATGCTACCTTACCTTGCACTCAACCCCATTACAAGCCAAAAAAGCCCGTTGTTTCATAAGCCGATTGATGTATTAGTTGGAAAATAAGCGCAAGTTCATGAGTCGATTTGGGTATGCTTTTCTTCTTCAGGGAGTGTGAGCATTTTATGACCTTTGGGTAACCCTTTGTGAGTGAACGCTCTAGAAGGTATGTTCTAGTCATTGCATGAAGCTAGAAGTGCACATGTAAGTGGTTGCATGATGAATGGATTTTGTGCCTTGGCAAATTGAATGTCATTTAGTACATTGCATAGACATGATCTTTGAACAAGTTGACATTTGATTTACTTGAGGAAAAGTAAAGAGTTAGGTTGGGGGTGCTAATGAGTGGTGAATTTGCACTCATCTAGGGCTTAAATTGTGCATACAAAGTGTCCTTGATGCCCTATTTTGTGCTATAAACTTACATGAATTGCTATTTTTGCAGTAACATGAAGAATGGGGAATGTTTAGGACAAAAACAAGCAAGAAGAGGTCAAAAAAGAACTAACAAGGAAATATTGAACGCTGACAATTGCAAAAGGGTACTTGACGAGTCACCAAAGTACCCTAGACCTCGCCGAATATCACCCAGCAAGAAGCAAGCCAACCGAAAAAAGGGTGAGTTACAGAAGTCAGCCGGCAAGTCGCCAACTCATCGATTTACCTTGCATAACAGGTCATTAATATTTCCTGGAGACATGTCACGACCCGAACCTAGGGTCTAGGAGTGACATGGCGAATGGAAACCCGTGAGTGCCCAAACAAGCCTCAAAGTATCCAAATTTACATCATCAGTTTAGAAGCGCATAATAGAATAATAAACATCATTCTAAGGGAGGGAAAGTATGACTCACGCTATGGGGATATCATAGGGATAGGGATTTGCATGGATTTCACATAATACGTAGCACATAAGGACTAACGGGCGGGTAAGTATGACTCACTCTAAGGGGGAAAAATAGGACTTAGGATCTTTCACATTTCCACATCATATCATAACCCATATCATAATATCCATATCCAATAGATAGCTATAACCATAATCTCCAAATAGCACTTCATAACACATAACCGTACAATAGTTTACATGTTGTCCAACAATGCCTCTAAGTCCTAGAATAGGATGGGGGCCAAGACATGTTCCAGGCTCACCCTCAAAGTAAATATAACATATATGATAGGAATATAATAGGTAGATAGATGATGGCTTGTCCTTGGATGATAGGACCCACAACAACAACTTTCATGAATCCGACTAGCTGTCAAAAGATGAATGGATATAGTCTCTGGTCCCTACATGGTTAGATCATATAGGCAAAAGGTACGTATTAGTACGTTTGAATATACTACATATGCAGGCATGCAATGTATATGAAATTATTAAAACCGACATTCAATGTTAGATAACAAAGGCACATAGATAGAAAGAAATATATAAATAAACAAAAGTAATACAACAATATGCCATGAAATCTATGATGCATGCAATGCCATAATGCATACATATAGAGGTGATGTGGCCATAACTGACATATCAAACTCATGCGATCTATTACATGAATTTTACCGATGAAGACCCCCCATCGGTGATAGAAGATTACTTGCCAAAGTTAATCTACACCACACTTTACGATCTGGTCATTTCAGTGTGCTGGCCACCTTCCTTACGACCCATTCATTTTAGAAGGATTTCCATAGCATATCATATCACAATTGTAATAGTACCTTACGACCCAGTCATTTAGGTAAGGGTTACCAATACACCTACGTTGGCGCATAGTTCAAGAGAAAGCAAGAGAACCCTTCGAAATAACCCTGGTGCCTCCAATCCCATTTGGTGCTTAGTCATCATCCCACAACAATATATATAGATACATATATGTGCTTTCAAAAGAGGCACAAGTTCTTTCAAATCATTTCAATGCATAATTCTTAAAAGCACATATGTACAAATTTGGGCTCAAATGCCAAATCATAATTCAATCCATACTTGCATGCATAGGAATATCTCATTCACATATATACAATATGGTGTAAACACCTGTATATCATAGATATTTATGTGATCACATTCTTGTCATAACCATATGTGGGCTTAGCCCACAAAATCATTTTCATAAACATATGTGATCTTAACTCACCAAATCTTTTTCATAAACATATATGAGCTTAACTCACCGAATCATTTTCATAAACATATGTGGGGTTAACCTATTGAATCATTTTCATGATTCGATAAGCTTAACTCACCGAATCATTTTCATAAAAACTAATGCTCATATATACATATGCAATGAATGATATGAGAATAACATAGGCAATAGAGATTCAATTTTAAATCAATAATACAATATGAAATGCAAGTAAATCCGTAAATTCACATTTAAATCACCAGTTAGATTAGCCATTCTTAGATCAAACTTTAAAGGGATAGTGCATATTCAAATCTTTATAATATTCATGCAAATTAATATACTAGGGCTTAAATACTTTAAAATCAATAGAAAACATAGTCCATATCTCAATTGAATCAATAAACAATAATCTTAAAAACTCAAATTTAAAGTAAGCTCAATTTCATAAAATCAAGTGTAAAAGAGTTAGGTATTCATGGTTGAAAGTAAAGCATGAATAACTCCCACATACCATAGCAAACCAAGAAGAAACAAGAAGAATTTTATTAAGAAGAGACCCTTTCTTTAAGCTCCAAGTGAAGCTTTCACTAGCTCACTTGAGAAGAGTTCTTATGAGAGAGTTTGAATAATACTAAGTGTTCAATTGAATTTGAATGAGAATAGAAGAGTATAGGTCTTTTGAGAGGTTTAGGATAGGGTATATAGTCACAAACGACCCTTAGGAATAGCAAAAATTACAAGAACACCATTAATGAAATGGATAACACAATGTTATTAGGGGTCCCATATGGAGGTCATATAGAATGTCCATAGGCAGACACACCATGTGGTCTTCCGTGAGGCTTCACTCAGACAAAATTTCACTAATGAAGTTCCAAGATGGTGATTCCATACTTAGAAAATATTCACACCGGTACCCATACAGAGGATCATACAACCCATGAAGGGTCACGCATACCGTATGAATTTTATGTGTGAAGTGCCTTGGCAAAAATGTAGTTTTCAAGGCCAAGTACACTCACACAAGCCACCACAACGCCAGTTAAGTGCCATATGGACTGTGTGGGGTTCATGTGGTACAAGCCTTAGTCTTGAATGCCAACTTAAGGCCAACACTCTACACACAAGGGAAAAGGCCACCTCAAGCCTCCTCTACACGATCTGTGGTGAGTCACACAGCCCGTAGATGTGCCTATAAGGTATCGCCTTGGTCAAAAACTTTTCATAACCAAAATCCAAGCACGATTAAGGCCATACAAAGTTGGGGTCTTTACATCATCTCCCTCCGGGAACATTCTTCCTTGAATGTGCTAGAACAAGGCTTGAGAAGCTTGACTTGAACATGAAATATCTAAACACCACGACACAATGCATATTTCATCATCTCAAATTCATATAGTCAGTAAAACACATATCAAGAAATCTTTAAATCACTTAAAATATCTTTAAATCATTTTTGTGCACATGTATACATGTCATGTCATGAAACTCAAGAATGAAAGAATTAGGACCACTTGGAAAAGGAAGAACCTAATGCCTTACGCTTGAGTAGATTGGAAAAGATGGGGATATCATTTCATCATGTCCAACTCCACCTCCCATGTAGCACTCTCCATATGATGATTTCTCCAAAGCGCCTTAATCAAAGCCACATCCTTGTTACGAAGCCGCTTCACTTGCCTATCCAAAATATCAACTGGGACTTCCTCATAAGACAAATTCTCTTCAACATCAACACCTTCTAAAGGCACAATTGTACTAGGATCACCACCCAATTTCCTCGACATAGAAACATGGAAGACCAAGTGAATAGAACTCAAATCCAGAGGCAATTCTAATCTATAAGCCATATTCCCAATCCGCTCAACAATCTCATAAGGGCCTACATATCGGAGACGAGACTTTCCCTTATTACCAAAAAGCATTACACCCTTCATGGGTGAGACCTTCACATATACCCAATCATCCATATGAGGTTCAAGATCCCTCTTCCTAACATCCGAATAAGACTTTTGGCAACTTTGAGCCATCTTCAACCTTTCCCTAATCAACTTCACTCTATTGCATCTAACACCAAATCTGGCCAATCAATGCCATCTCTTCCAACTCAAACCACCCCACCGAAGATCTACATCTTCTATCATACAAAGCTTCAAATGGTGCCATACCAATACTAGCATGAAAACTATTGTTGTAAGAAAACTCGATAAGTGGTGGATGATTATCCCAATTACCCTTGAATTCCAACATACAAGCCCTCAACATGTCTTTTAAAGTTTGAATTGTCCTTTTGGCTTGTCCATTGGTTTAAGGATGACAGTGATACTTAACTTCACCTTAGTGCCAAGTCCTTTTTGAAACGATCTCCAAAAATGAAAAGTAAATTGGGTGCCACGATCCGATATGATAGACCTAGGCACACCATGCAATCTCACTGAATCTTAGATATACAACCTTGTATAATCTTCGGCATTGCAGGTAGTCTTGATCGATAGGAAATGAGCCAATTTAGTCATCCAATCAACAACAACAACCCAAATTGAATCGAATTGCTTTCAAGTTCAGGGTAAACCAACCACAAAATTCATGTTCACATCCTCCCACTTCCAAGTGAGAATCTCAATATCTTGAGCCAAACCACCGGGCCTTTGATGCTCTACCTTCACTTGTTGACAATTAGGGCATTCAAAGCTATATCTTTCTTCATACCATGCGACCAATACACTTCCCTCAAATCACGATACATTTTCATAGATTCTCGAGTGATTAAAAAGTGGTATAGGCTTCACTCATGATCACCCCTCCAAGACCATCGACATTCATAACACACAACTGATCTTGATATCACAACACGCCATCTCCCCCTTGGGAGAAAACCTCTATCTTCTTTTCGATAGCCAACTTCTTCAACTCAACCAGTAACAGGTCTAAATCTTGTTTATCCTTAACATCAACAACGATAGAAGATTCAACCCCATTCTGAACATGAATATCATCTTCATTGTAGTCAGCCAATCTAACACCCAACCTAGCCAAACAGTGAAAATCCTTTACCAACTCTTTCTTTTCTTCATCAACATGAGTCACACTCCCCTTAGATAGTCTACTAAGAGCATCAGCTATAACATTTGCCTTGCAGAGATGATAGAGCCAATTCTTCACAACCTCTGTGCTCTTCGGGTCAACTTTAATACCATCATCTGACACCACATGACCAATAAAAGCTACCTCACCCAAACAAATTTCACACTTACTGAACTTAGCATATAATTGCTTCTCCCACAGAGTTTGAAGAACCAACCCAAATGATCCATGTTCTCCCGCTCACGTCGGGAATAAATAAGGATATCATCGATGAAGACAACCACAAAACTATCAAGAAATGGCTTGAACACCTGATTTATGAGATCCCTAAACACAACTAGAGCATTAGTCAAACCAAACGACATCACCACAAATTCAAATTGCCCATCTCTAATTGAGAAAGTTGTCTTAGGTATGTCACACTCCCTAACCTTCAATTGATGATAACCAGAATAAAGGTCAGTCTTTGAGAAATGGGTGGCCCCTTGAAGTTGACCAAAAAAGTCATTGATCCTTGGAAACGGGTATTTATTCTTGATAGTTACTTTATTCAGTTGTCTATAATCAATGCAAATCAGAAGAGACCTATCTTTCTTTTTTACAAATAATATCGGAGCACCTCCATGGCGATATACTTGGTCTAATGAAGCCTTTCTCTAATATGTCCTTCAATTCATATTTTAACTCCTTCAACTTGGTCGGTTCCAAACGGAGGAATAAAGATAGTTTGAGTATCCGAAAGAAGATCTATGCCAAAGTCTACTTCCCTTTCAGGAGGAATACCAAGCAAATCTTTGGGAAACACATTCAGAAACTCATTCACCATCAGAATCGATTCCAGAGTAGGTGACTCAGATTAACCCTCACAATATGATAGATACACACTTAGAAATCATCTTTTGGGCCTTGAGATAGGAAATAGATCGACCTTTAATAACGGGTCACTACCCTTTCATTCAAGAACAAGGTCATCCAGAAATTGGAATCTAACCTTCCAAGTTCTACAATTGATAAAGGCTTATGAAGTATGCAACCAATACATCCCGAGAATAATATCAAAATCAAACATCTCAAGTTCCATAAGATAACGCGGAGGGAATTTATGCAAAATAGAGATAGGACAACCCCAATAGACTCTTCGGGCAACAATAGACTCTCCCACAAGAGTATAAACCAAAAAGGACTCCTCTAAAATTTCAGGACTCAATCTAAACTTAACAGCCAAAAGAGGAGTCACAAAAGATATATTTGCACCCGAATCAAGTAAAGCATAAGCATTAAAATCAAAGATTTTTAACATATAAATCACAACATCCAGAGGCTTTTCAACTTCCTAACGAGCATGCAAGGCATAGAACCTGTTGTGTCTAGGGGAACCTCCTTGTGGAGCTCTCTGCTATCTTTTTCACCTTAGGCCACTTGACCCTGACCCTTTGGCTGCCTTAGGATAGTCAGCAACCTTGTCGCTCCAATCACCACACCCTTAGCATGTATGTGATTCTTCCCACACCTGTCATATCGGGAAAGGAATAGCCCACCTCCAACTAGTGCCCTTGGAGGAGGCACCTTAGCATTGGCAAACCTTGCATTAGAACCTTGTCCCTATAGAAAGTGACCATAACTACCACCCTTGGAGTTGGAGAACGCCATTAAATAGGCCCTATAAGAATCATGCACCCTCTTCTCCTTGAGCTTTTCTCCTTCAATTTGTTTAGCATATGTCATGAGCCTGGAGATGTCCATATCCCAAATAAGCATATCCGTGACATTCTTTCACAATAAAATCAGAGATCCCAAAAATAAACTTGTGAATTCTTGCACAGGGTTTAGCCACTAGCATAGAGCATACTTGGAGAGCTTTGTGAACTTGAGGGAATAGTCCCACACTCATGCCACCCTATTGAGGTTGATGAATTCTACCATCTTAGCTTCCCTAATTTCAAGAGGGAATAAATGGTCCAGGACTGCAAACTTGAACTCTTCCCAGTTAACTCCATCACCACAGACCCTCTCCATTAAATACTGAGTGTACCATACTTGAGCCACATCCTTTGACTAATAAGCAACTAACTCAGCTAACTCCTCAGAAGCCACTCTCATAACAGTCAAGACCTTAGAGAGTTCATCAATGTAGTCTTGAGCATCCTCATCCGTCTTTGATCCATAGAACTACGGAGGATTCATCCGGGTAAAATCTCTCACTCTAGCAGCCGGAGTGGTATCATGAGAAGGAAGATTAGCCTATTTATTTTGGGTGGTCACTACTTGGGCAAGAATGGGAATAGTGATCGACTCTTCCATAGTCCTTTGAGGAACTTGATCCTCATTAGCAAGGGCTGGTCTTAGTATGGAAGCTACTATAAAATCTTAATACACAGTCCAAAGCATAACATAAGGCATGACGAAGTAAGACAATACTTAGAACGCCATCATAGCCTCTCAATCATAGGTATGGTGCACTTTACACCCATAAATAGGACTCCACTCGGCGCGGCATGTTGGACTTTGAGGATCATTTATAAACCTAGTGTTGTGATACCAAGCTTGTCATTACCCGGACCTAGGGTCTGGGTGTGACATAGCAAATGGGAACTCGAGAGTCCCCAAACAAGCCTCAAAGTATCTAAATTGAAATCATCGGTTCGAAAGCGTATAACTAAATAATAACACATAGTTCTAAGGGACGAAAAAGTATGACTCATGCTTGGATAGTGATAGCGATTTTTGCATAGAATTTACATAACATGTAGCACATAAGGACTAAGTGGCGGATAAGTATGACTCACTCTATGGGGAAAAGGATCTTAGGATCTTTCATACTTCCACATCATATCATAACTCATATCATAATATACATATTTAATATATAGCCATAACCGTAATCTCCAAATAGCAATTCAAAATACATAACCATACAAAAGTTTACATGTTGTCCAACAATACCTCTAAGTCATAGAATAGGACGGGGGCCAAGACATATCTCGAGCTCACCCTCAAAGTAAATATAACATATCTATAGCAACATAATAGGTAGATAGATGATGGCTTGCCCTTGGACGATAGGACCCACCATAATAACTTTCACGAATCCAACTAGCCGTCAAAGATGAATGGATATAGTCTCTGGTCCCTACATGGTTAGATCATGTAACCAAAAAGTATGCATTAGTATGTTTGAGTATACTAAGTATGTGGGCATGCAATGCATATGAACTTATTAAGCCGGCATTCAATGTTAGATGACAAGGGCACATATATAGAAAGAAGTATATAAGCAAAAAGAGTAATATACCAATATGCTAAGAAATTGATGATGCTTGCAATGCCATAATGTGTACATATAAAGGTGATGTGACCATAACTGGCATCTCAAACTCATGAGCTATTACACGAACTTTCTCGATGAAGACCTCCTATTGGTGAGAGAAGATTACTTAGAAAAGTAATCTACACCACATCTTACAACCCAGTCACTTCAGTGTGATGGCCACTTTACTTATGACTCGATCATTTCAAAAGGATTTCCATATCATATCATTTCATATCATAATTGAAATCGTACCTTACCCCAGTCATTTCGGTAAGGATTACCAATACACCTATGTTGGCACATAATTCAAGAGAAAGGAAGAGGATCCTTAGGGATAGCCTTAACGCCTCCAATCCCATTTGATGCCAAGTTATCATCCCACAAGAATACATATATACATATAGGTTCTTTTAAAAAAGGCATAAGTTCTTTTAGATTATTTCACTGCATACTTAGGCTTAAAAAACATTCTTCATAATCATGCACATTTGGACTCAAAAGCTAAATCATAATTTAATCCATACTTTCATGCACAGAAATAGCTCATTTACATATATACAGTATGGTGAAAACACCCTGATATCGTAGATATTTATGTGATCACATTCTTATCATAACCATATGTGCGTTTAACCCACTGAATTATTTTGATAAACATATGTGATCTTAACTCACGCAATCCTTGTCATAAACATATGTGAGCTTAACCAATCGAATCATTTTCATAAACATATGTGGGATTAACCCACCGAATCATTTTCATAAAAATCAATGCTCAAAGGGACAATGCATATTCAAATCTTCATAATATTCATGTAATTTTCTATATTAGGGCTTAGATCACTTTAAAATCAATATAAAAAATAGCTCTTATCTCAATTGAATCAAATAAATAATAATCTTAAAAACTAACATTTAAAGTAACCTCAATTTTATAAAATCAAGTGTAAAAGAGTTTGGGTAGTCATGGTTGAAAGGGACCATAAATCAATCCCACATACCTTATCTAACCAAGAAGAAACAAGAAAAATTTTATGGTTATAATTCCAGTCAAAAGGAGTGATCTGTGAGCTGAAGGAATGTTATGCGAGTCATCGATTTAATCAGCGAGGTCGATTAATGTCAGAGATTGGAAATTAAAGAAAAATACTTACAGAGTGTAAATAGTTTAGTGGCTGGAAAGAGTGAAAAAATTATTTAGAGAAAGTATCAAAGTTTTAGTTTTGGAGAGTTTTTAGAGTAGTACATTATTTTAGAGAGAAAAGTGAAATTATAAGACAGGAAAACTTTCCTTTTCTTAGAGAGAGAGTAAAGTTTTTGCAAAGAACTTATAGTGATTTCTTCTAATTTCTTGAGCAAAAAGACAATTTTAATAGAAGGAAATCTATGTGGTAAATTACCCATGTACTATTTGATGATTATCTAGAAACCCTGATACTTCTAGGGATAATATAGACTATTATAAAGTAATTGGCTGTTGAGTGTTTAATAGTACTTGATTTATTGAGAAATTCTTATGGGTATTGTTGTTTAGCCATGTTTTTATGTGTGGATTGAGGTTGCATATTCAAACCTAGCTTAGGATCCTCATATGCTTAAGCGAGTTACATTAGGTATGGTTGAATGATGAATAACTATTAATGTGATGAATTAATGAAATTCCTTTAGAGATTTGGGAGTTTTTTCTAAGGTTGAGGTGTTGTGTTTTGAATCCATAGTAGCTTAAGAAAGTATTATGAAAAGATGATCTAGAGTTTGAGTAAACCTTGATCAAATATTAGATCCACCTGCCCTATCCATGTAGATTAATCATTTCTTGAGTATTTTCAAATACCCATGCCAATTACCACTTATATGTCTATATCTCCCCAAGAAATCATTTAAACTCTCTTGTTCCTCACTGTTATTGATTACTTTAGTGGTAATTTTCCTTATAATTCACTTTCATATTATTGTTAGTTGCTATGTAATGCTTGATCATGCTACAAAAGATTAAAGCACCATTGTAACTTGTTAAATTGAATTCTAATCTAAGCATTTCTCTGTGGTTCGACCCCGACTCCTAGTTGGGTAATATACTTTTAATGACTCTAGACACTTGGAATTGTGAAAAGTGTGTGATGATGCATTATAAACCATGTTGTTATATAAACATCAATCATAGATACACTCATTTGTTGATTTTGTCCCAATCCTTTATGAATCTCAAGTGAGGGTTTTTTATTACAATGATGTTATTGAGAATGATGCTAGTTTGACTACCAAAGTTAGTGAAAGAAAATTGTTGTTAAATGAGGAAGTTTTGAGTAAAGTTCTGAGGGTGCCAATAGAAGGGATCAGGTTGGTGAACCCTATTCCAAACACTTTATGGAGATTTGTAGAAAGATACAAAACCTGAACACTATTGGTGCTCCAAAGAAGTTTCTGAAAGGGGGTTATCAACTGATCTTTGAGTTTGTAAACAAAATCTTGCTGCATCATTTTGAGAGAAGGATAGTGACATCTGCCACTGATTTGATCCTAATGGAAAACTTAAGCAAGTTTGAGCCAATTAACCTCCTAGCAATTATCTTGGAGCACATGAGAAAAATTTTGATTGTTAAGGATGGCAAACATGGGTTGGGGTATGAATGTTTCTTGAACAAAGGGCTTCAACACTTTGGGTTTCCTTTGGAAGCTAGTACAACGGTACTATAAAGTAGACCTTCTCTTTAAACATTCTGGTCAAGTGTGAGTATGTAGAATAGATGGCAGTAAAGTTAAATAGAATGTTAAATTGCTAGTTCAAAAGGAGAGGCTGAGACCAGAAGTTGAAGACATGATAGTTCTTCTGAATTCCAAGGATGATAAGATAGCCTTACTGAAGGCTAAACTTGTTCTAGCACAGACAGAGGGACCTGGTTCTGATGAAGTGGTGGAGTTGAAGGCCAAATATACTAATTTGTCTACTGAAGTTGCCAATCTCAAAGGCTAGCTACTTAACCATCACTGGGAATCAAATGCTGGACTTACCCTTGTTGTCCAGTCCTTCACCCAAAACACTCCCTCCTCCTCTTAGGTTCCAGAATCATTTATTTTTTTATGATATTCGTTCTCTTTTGCTTGTCTATTTAATGAATATTTGGTGTTCTAGTTTTTAACGAAATACTCTTTTCTTGATTTCTCTCTTTTGCTATGATTGATTTTATCAAATATGCTTGAGGTATGTTTTCACTATGCCCTTATCATACTTGTGTTGCATTAATTTTGGATTTACTGTCAATTCTTTTTTATGATGCCAAAAAGGGGGAAATGATATGCTTTCAGAACCAAATAAGTGAACTAATATACTGGTGATAGGGGGGACAAATATAGCAACCTGGATGAAAGAATAGAGTTCATTGATAGGGAGAACAAGTTCATATGCTAAAGAATGTTGAATGTGCTGAAAGTCATTGCTAGACATGTTATGGGTTTGTCATCATCAAAAAGGGGAAAAATGATGTTATGAAATTTTGATGATTTAACAAACCATGGTAATAGATTAGGGAACTAATTTCATGTGTGTTGCAAACCTGAAAGTGACATCCAACAAAGAGTACACTGTGCACCTGACAATTTGTTATTTGTTGGTGCACGTCTGCCTGCTCTACAGAAATTGTATAGTCAACGGAATAGATCCAAATGTTCTTGATGTTGGCTATATATAACAACCTTTCTTGAAGGGAAAACTTGAGGGTTTCTAAACACATTGAGTGAGTGTTCTTGGTGAGGCTCTCGAGTAGTAAACTTAGCAAAATCAGAGTTGCTTCTACTTTGTGTACTTCATTGTCCTTAAATGATAATTGCATCCTATGAATTGATTCCTATTCTATAAAGGGATCTGATATTAAGCAAAGTTTTGCTCTTCATTAATAGAGTTAGCTGTGGCGAGTCTTGAATTATAAGTTGGCTAGAGTTAGACAATTTAATGAGTAGCATGGTAGATACTTAGTTTGCTCATACCTTTGGTAGAGTTATCACAGTGAGGGGGGCAAGGGATTTAGAGCTAGATTCCTTGATTGCAAAAGTTTATAATCCAAAACTTTTCTCTCTTGAGATTAATGGAGTTGGGTTGAAATCCTATAAGTTCAGGTCACAGTATTCCCCTTCTTTAAGCAAAGGGGTTTCCAAGAAAAATAACTTGTGCACTTTTAATTTGTTGTTTTACTATTTTTAGCTGTTTTTGTTTGTTGCTATTCTGACAATGGACCTGGTCCCTATATACTCAATTGACGCATACGTTCCATCAAACCTCCTCTTCATACATAGGATCAAATAGTGTAGCATCTTGAGAAGAACTCTTTCTTTCCCTAATAACATTCATAACTTTCTTAATACCCTGACGTGTTTGGTCAACAAATTAAGCGGAGTCATCATTTTTGCCAAATTTTCATCCCTTTCGTGATTCTTCTTGACTTGTTCCTTTGTCAAACCCAGTGTGAGTGGAGTAACCATATCGTCCCGAGTGTACCATGCCCGATTAATTTTTGTCATATCATCTAGTAACTCTGATGCTCTTACAAATGTTTGCCTCATGATACCACCACAAACCAGCTAGTCTGAAATACCTTTGTTGACAGCGTTAAGGCTTCTATAGATGTTAGCCCTCGTAATTAAAGTAACTGGGGCGAAGTGTCGTTTTGAAAATTTTGTCGACAAATTGGAATTTAATGGAATTAAGTTCGGTGCCTGATTATGCAGTTGGAAAGTGTAATTTTAAAATTTAAATTGAAGTCGGAAGTCCTTAATTGGATTTAAAATAGTAAAGTTTGGGACCTAATTGGTCATTGGGCA